>CAUYRT010020254.1:0-10526 GCA_963574885.1 Lepilemur ruficaudatus
GCCCGGCGCGGTGGCTCACGCCTGTAATCCTAGCACATTGGGAGGCCGAGGCGGGTGGATCGCTCAAGGTCAGGAGTTCGAGACCAGCCTGAGCAAGAGTGAGACCCCGTCTCTACTAAAAATAGAAAGAAATTAATTGGCCAACTAAAAATATATAGAAAAAATTAGCCGGGCATGGTGGCGCACGCCTGTAGTCCCAGCTACTCAGGAGGCTGAGGCAGGAGGATCGTTTGAGCCCAGGAGTTTGAGGTTGCTGTGAGCTAGGCTGACGCCACGGCACTCACTCTAGCCCGGGCAACAGAGTGAGACTCTGTCTTCAAAAAAAAAAAAAAAAAAATTCTGGCTCGAGCACTCTCCAGCTGTGTGCTTCATCTCTTGAGCCTAACTTTCATCTCAAAAATAGGAATAATGACAGTACCTACCTGTTGGGTTTACTCTGAGGCTTACCTGGATTAAGTCATGTAAAGCAACTGGACTAGTGCTCAATAAATGTTAGCTATTTTATTAATTGCATATACAGTATTTCACAATACAGAATTTTTAAAAATAGCTCCTTTGGGCTTGTTTGGTTCCCATCTTAACAAGAAATCTCAATCTTCTTTGTATAGTCATTACCTGTATTACAGAACTTGCCATACTGTATTGTAACTATCATTTCTGTATCTGTCTCCAACAGTGGACTCCGCTTTGCACAGCATGGAACATACAGGATGAAAGTGTGTTCAGTATGAAGGAAGAAACAAAACAAGCTGAGTGGATAGGCAGCTCCCCTAGCAGCTCTAAGGTTGGGGTAAGGGAGGTCAGGGTCAGAGCATTTGTTGAGATGGAGGGGGCTGCATTTTTTAGGGTAAAGATTTAGCAGAGATGAGAAGATGGAATAACAGCACAGAGGGCTCTGAGCACAGAGGCCAGGGGCAGGGATTTGTCAGCCAAGATGCAAAGTGACAGCTCTCTGTCTAGTTCTTTCTGAGAGCTTGTGCAGTACAAGGGCCTGGAAGAACTTTTCATCCCTGTGGCTGAAGCGAACATTCCTCTCTACTTACTGGCCAGAGCTCAACTGGGACAATGGGTGCAGTCAGCTTTCATCCTTGGACACTGAGTAACAAGCAATCTCTCCCCCACCCCACCTTTTAAAAAATTTAACCATTTTAAGTGTATGGTGCAATGGCCTTAAGTACATTCACAATGTTGTGCAACCATCACCACCATCCATCTCCAGAACTTTTTCATCTGCCCAAACTGAAACCCCGAACCCGTTAAACAACAACTCCTCATTCTCCCTCCCCATTTCCTGGCCACCACCATTGTACTTTCTGTCTCTGTGAATTTGACTCCTCTAGGTACCTTGGATAGTGGAATCATACAGTATTTGTCCTTTTGTGACTGGCTTATTTCACTTAGCATCCTGTCTTTGAGATTCATCCATGTTGTAGCGTGTGTCAGAATTTCCTTCCTTTTTAAGGTTGGATAATATTCCATTGCATAGATATTCCACATTCTGCATATCTTTTCATCTATCCATGGACACTTGAGTTGCTGCGACCTTTTGACTATTGTGATTAATGCTGCTGTGAACATTAGTGTACACATCTGTTTGAGATCCTGTTTTCAACTGGAATCGCTGCATCATATTGTAATTCTATGTTTAACTTTTTAATGAATGACCAAACAGGTCCCCCTTTTGTATAGCAAGAAAGGATTCTGGGGTGTGGGAGATGTGTAGGGAGGAGGGATGGTAGTTCTAAGAATCAAGATTACTGGCCGGGCACGGTGGCTCACGCCTGTAATCCTAGCACTCTGGGATGCCGAGGCGGGCGGATGGCTCAAGGTCAGGAGTTCGAAACCAGCCTGAGCAAGAGTGAGACCCCGTCTCTACTATAAATAGAAAGAAACTAATTGGCCAACTAAAAATATATAGAAAAAATTAGCCGGGCATGGTGGCGCATGCCTGTAGTCCCAGCTACTCGGGAGGCTGAGGCAGGAGGATCGCTTGAGCCCAGGAGTTTGAGGTTGCTGTGTGGTAGGCTGATGCCACGGCATTCTAGCCCAGGCAACAGAGTGAGACTCTGTCTCAAAAAACAAAACAACAGAGTGAGACTCTGTCTCAAAAAACGAAGCAAAAGCCTTTGGGAAGAAAATATTATTATAATTCAGTACATGAAGTTGTGACAGGTGACCTGACATCGGTAGGATTAAATGAGGCAGGAAGTGGCATGGCAGATGCAAGTGACACTTAGCGGGGTGAGGTCTTCACAGCTGTTCTAAACACTGCAGGGAGCTTTGTGTGTTACAGTGTGATACAGAGCTAACACACAGTTCAAAGTGAAGAAGGCTTTTTTCCCCCTCCCAAAGGTATGCATTGACATTGACTTTATTATCCACAGCAGTCAGCCAGTTTTCATGTTGGATGGATAGAAGAACTTTCTCTCAGTTCCTTTGACCTCACATCTCTGCTGGGTGTGTGCAACTGAGTTAAACCAGAGCTGATATCAGGATGGTAAATACACTCAAACCCACACTCATTTCACTGATTGCAGAAATTCATAGACGTGGCCCAAACAGTGACAGACAAGGATTGCAATAACTATTTATCGAGGGCCTAATACCTACATGGCACATAATATACTAGAATACATTTGCAAGTATTTGCTGAGAAACTCATTATAAAGACTGTGCCAGGTGTTTTAGGGTTCACCCAGGAGTAGATATTGAGAACGGTAAGTAATGCGGTAGTATCTATTATAAGCATCCACTTTAATAGTCATTGTTCTAGGTTCCACCATGATGTTATGATATGAATCTTTTTAGCTATAATCTGTGTCCAGATATATTATGATAATATATTATGATATTATGATCAATTTTAAAGTATAGCAATAACCCTGATAGTTCTGAGCAAATACACAAAATATAGGCATTCAACAAATGTTTATTGTATACCTACTATGTAGTCTGTATATATAGATATGCATGTCCACACGTATGTATGGAACACACACACACAAGAGCAGTCTAGTTAAGTAGTTAGAAGCATGGAATTGAAAGTTAAACAGGCCTGGGTTCAAGGACTGGAACCACCATTTAAAAGCAGTGAGACATTAGGCAAGTCTCAGATTCCTCATCTGAAAAATGGGACTAAAAATAGCTACAGTAGATAGGATTAATTGTTGTGAGGATTAAATACAATGCTCTTGGTAAAGTGCTAGCCCAGGACCTGGCATAACTGCTCAGTAAAAGGTATCAATTTATTGCTTTTATACATATATGTATATGTGCAAGAATTTATAAATAAAAATATTAATTCAGAAATCCTTAATAGGCATGATATTAAACAGATGATGGTAGTTTTAATCAAAAAATGTTGAAGGTAACAATAGCAGGGGAAAAAAGTCAGAGAGGCAGATTTTAGGACAAAGAAAGGGAAAAAAACCCAGATACCCTGAATTTGGTGAAAGGTTGCCACCAGATGGCTAGGGGCAGTGGCAAGAGTCAGGACTCACATTCTATGTCCTGGAAGGACTGCAGACTTCTCAAACCAAGAGTAATGATAATCCTCCCAGGGACAAACTTAGGCCCGCCCCCTCTGCAGAAGAATCAGGCAGCTATGACTCATAGGAGCCACCACTGAAATCACTAACTGGAAATCTTGCTGCAACTACACTGCAAAAGAATTGGACTTGATTTGCCAAATTCCCCATGTGATACAAGGATGGCCACCTGCCAAAGAGCCAGAGCAGAGAGGGCTACTCGCCTTCCCGGTGACACAGAGATTTCCTAGCCCCATTACGAATGAGAAAGCAGGATAAGGGCTTAACAAGAAACCATTCCTGGTGACAATTTGACTTTGACAACAGCTGTCGTGCCAGAGTATTTGGTGCATTGGCCTCTTTAGGGAGCTTGTCCGTTCTTGCACGGGGAAGTTGCATTCTGAGGTTCATGCAGTGCATGCAGTGCATGACACTTCACCACCTGCTCCTGTGTTTTCCCCGGGTGACATCCGAGAGTGCAGCAGTATTTGTCCTTGCCATCTAATGTGGTTTCCGGCTGTTTGACTCGGCTGTGTGTGTTCTTACAATGCCAGGAGAATGATCCTACCCTAAGGCAGCTGAACAGAAGCTGGACTTCAACTGCAAACAAAAGACCCAGTTTGCTTAACAGCATGGAGGAGACCAGCTTCACTGCAGCTAACTGGGTAGATGGTTGCTAATTAGCCTGCAGTGAAGATGTCTACAAAGTGACCACCAAAGGGAAGAGTTCCTTGCTCACCTGAAGAAGGGGCAGGTAGGTTAAAGAGTTTTTGAGACTTCCCAGTGCCAGCCAAGAGCAAGGGCAGCCCCGGTGGACAGGCTGGGTTCAGGCTGAGAGCTTCAGTGCCACAGAGAAAGGGGACTAGTGGGTGGATTCCTGGCAGCCCTGGTGCCCTCAGGAGCTGGCTCCTACAGACTGCTTGCTCAGAGAGTGGCCAAGCACTGCAGAGAAACCTTTGGGGAGGGTATTTGTGGAAGAAGACTAAAGATACTCTCCAAAGTGGAATAGCCAAAGACCTTCATTGCAGAGATTCCAGCTCTGATTCTTGGGTGCTGGTAAATTGCGACTGTCTGGGGCATGACGCAGTTGTAAAGACTCAATAAATGGGAGCAGATGGGCTGATATGGGATGCAGTTAGACAGGGCACATTAAACCGAGCATATCCAGCATGCACTTGTTCTTTCTCCCCTCCTCACTCCTCACTGCTGGCGCTCTAACCCTTCAGACTCCATCATACTCCTGATCTGTGCTAAGGATATCACAAATCCCTCCTTCCCTACATCTTGGAAACTAGAGACTGGCCTCTGGGGAAGAGGGAGGCAGAACAGAACTACGGATTGGAGTGGGGAACTACGAAGGGATAAATAAGGCATTCCATGGCTAGAGAAGTAGAGGGATACATGGGGAATGAAATTCAAGGGAAAGCTAGGAGGAGCTGGAATGCCTGCCTCATAGGATAGCGTGGAGGTCAGGAGTTTAGCCACTGGGAGGCAAGAACAAGCTCAAGAAGGGCCAAGGTTGGGAGGGGTCTTGAGCAATTGTTCTGTGAGCAGCTGGAAACGTGGCGAGCATGTGGGGTGGGGGGGGAGGGGCAGGAGTAGATGAAAAGACAACTCCATCCACTCGGAAGCCAAGCCAGTAAGTAGCCTAGGAGCTGTCTTCCACCCCCTCCTCTCATGGGTTCCTGCATCCTCCTGAACACACCTCTCTATTCCCGCACCCTCTCAGCTCGCGTCCTCATCATCTCTCTCTCGAGCTATTGCAGGGGTCTCCTCACCACTGTCTCTTCCTCTAGTCCCTCTTACCTCCAATCCATCTTCATGCAACTCCGCACATTATCTTTCTGAAATGCAAGCTTGGTCCGATGTCCAGCTTAAAGGCCTCCAATACCTGCCCCATGCCTAAGGAATAAAGCCCCAAACTTCTTACGTGGCACACAGGAGCTTTCAAGATCTACTCCCTCTGCCTCGGCAGCTTCCTCTCCTGTCACTTACTTGCAAGTGTCCAGGGCTGTATTCACCTCAATTGGTTGCTGTTCCTTTAATATGACCTTGGACTTGCCTTCTTACTTCGTTATGCTCTTCCCCCAGCTCAGAATATCTTTTTCTCTTGTCCTGCCTGCCAAATCCTTCTTCATCTTTCAAGACAAAGCTGCCTCCTCTATGAAGCCTTCCCCATCCTCCTCCCTCCAGGTTATTTGTTCTGCCTCCTATTCTCGTGCATATGTGTGTGTGGGGGGGTGTTAAATATACAATAACATAAAATTTACCATTTTAACCATTTTTGAGTGTACAGTTCAGTGGTATTAAGTACATTCACATTGTTGTGCAAACATCACGACTATTCATTTCTAGAACTCTATTAACTTCCCCAACTGAAACCCCACGCCCATTAAACACCAACCCTTCATTTGCCCCCTTCTTGCGGTCCCCTGGCAACCGCCATTCTGTTTTCTGTCTCTGTGAATTTGACTACTCTAGATACTTCATGTAAGTGAAATCATGTCCTTTTGTGACAGGCTTTTTTCACTTAGTATGTTGTCCTCAAGGTTCATCCGTGTTGTAGCATATGTCGGAATTTCTTTCTTTTTTATGGCTGAATAATGTTCCATTGTACATGTATAACACATTTTCCTTATCAATTCATCCATTGATGGATACTTGGGTTGCTTTCACCTTTGGCTAGTGTGAATAATGCTGCAAATATCCCTTTGAAATCCTGCTGTGACTTCTTTTGGTATATACCCAGAAGTGGAATTGTAGGATCGCGTGGTAATTCTAACTTCTGATTCTTTTTCCTCAGGGCTAATTGTACATGTTAAATGTGCATCTTCAATGTGGTAATGTAGCTACATACAAATTCCCTTTGAGGAATTCTAGATAATTAAAGCATAACAAAGACTCTGCAAAGAACATTTGACTCTTCCCTGGAGTAAAAGTATGTTTTTCATACAGAAGTTGCAAACTTGTTGAAACGTGATAAGTACAAATAACACTTGAAATCTAAAATTAAACTCTGGCAAAATGCTTCCAAGAAGAAAATCCTTTCAAGAAATCCAGTTAGTGAATTTTGTAGCTATCACTTTGTTATGACTTGCTTGGGAATTTGGAAACAGGAAACTCTAGTTCTAGCTTGGCCCTGCCCATCCCTTATAGTAAGTTACTTAATTCTCTATAGGCTAGTTTTATCCTCAGTAAAATAACATGCCCCCCTTTACATTCGTGATAATAAAGTGATGCAAATGAAAGCATTCTGGTGGCCTCAAAAAAAGGGGGTCATTCATCTGAATTATCGTAATGGCCAGCACCACATGCAATGCTGGGATGCTTTTATAGCATACCTGGATGGCAATAAATTGGCCTCATAGTCCTCTCTCAAAGGAGGCTAAATGGAATTCTTTGAAGGACAAAATGCAGTGATACTTGCTCATTCCCATTTGGGTATGAAAAATCTTTGAGATGGGCCTGTAATCCCAGCACTTTGGGAGGTCAAAGCAGGAGGATTGCTTGAGGCCAGGAGTTTGAGACCAGCCTGGGCAACACAGCAAGACCGCATCTCTACAAAAAAATGAGAAAAATAAGCTAGGTGTGGTGGCACATGCGTGTAGTCCCAGCTATTTGGGAAGCTGAGGCAGGAGGATCTCTTGAGCCCAGGAGTTTGAGGCTGCAGTAAGCTATGATCAGGCCACTGTGCTCCAGCCTGGGCGACAAAGCAAGACCCTGTCTCTAAAAACGAATGAACGAAAGAAAGAAGGAAGGAGGGAAGGAAGGAAGGAAGGAAGGAAAGAAAGAAAGAAAGAAAGAAAAAATCTTTGAGGAGAAAATAGAATTCTGGCAACATTTAAGGGTGATAAGCATGGTATTAGTGGGATTTAAAACATGGAAGTTGAGGAGACAGTTTTCCATCAATAATAGACACAGAAAGCTAGCTCTGGGCCAAGAGTATTAATAGAAAACATACTCTTGGTGAAAACAGTACATCGTATTTGGTATGTGTGTATTGTATTCCCTCTAGGCAGTATTGGTTAGAGCAGCGGTCCCCAACTTTTTTGGCACCAGGGACTGGTTTCATGGAAGACAATTTTTCCAGGGACTGGCGATTTGGGGCAGGGTCGTGGGGTAGGGGTGTGGTGCGGAGCTCAGGCAGGGCTGCACGTTTCCTAACAGACCACAGACCAGTAATGGGCCAGGGTTTGGGGACCACAGGGTTAGAGTATCAGAATAAATACTCCAATTGACTTCCCATGGTTATTTCTGGCTTGCAATATGCATTAGGTACAGCATAGATGTGTTCATAGTCACTATTATGATGCTGTCAAATTATGACACTTTTACTGAGTAATAAATCAACACAGCTTTCTTGACTTAGAAGAACTGTCCAATTAACTGACTTATAGATCTTACAACCTACTTTTTCTCTTCCATGTTTTCAGAATGTCAACACTATTGATTCTCCACAGAGGAAGATAGCATAAGGCAAGCCTACTGATTTTTTTTCACATAAACAGATCAATTAATATTGAATGGGATATAGTCTTTTTTCTTCATTCCTCTCTCTTTACTCACTGAAACTGAGGAAGTGGTCAGTAAAAAGCAAACATGTTTGGAACAATTACATAATTCAGGTGATCTAACCCATCACTTGTAAATATGAGATATTGAAGGCAGAGTCCTGTGCATGTAGTTAAATCTAAGGAAAAATGAGACAGCAGTTTCTTCTTCTGAACAACTTAGATGCATTTCCAGGGCTTTCAGTTTGTGGATCTATATTTCTCTACTCTAGAAAGCCCAGAAACAACCTGAAAAATAGGAATTTAATATGCAGTAAAGATGGTATGTATTTCTAATTAGAGGGGGGAAAGATGAGCATAATGAATAGTGTTAAAAGAACAGATTATCTCCTTGGAGGGAAATGCTTTTTCCCTGTTTTCTTTCCCTTTAAATGGTGTCTTCCACATGTATTGTCGGGCATCTGGTTAGGGACCCTGTAAACACAGGTAGCAGCTGGGTGCCACTCAGCAGCGCTTGCAGTGACTATTGTTGGCATTCAGCCATTCCTGCCACATGTTCCTCCTTTTGCAAAATCAGTCCCCAGTGGTCAAAGATGTTTTTTATTTTCAGACATCTATGGTATGTCTGTCTTGAATTGATCAGAGTTCATTCACTACATCCCTGCAAATGCATTCTCCCCAGCGATGAATGCTATAATATCATTTCTCCATATTAAGAATCAGCCATGGGTAGGGAGGATTCTCATCTCCTAGTTGCTGTGAATGTGTGAAGAACTCAGTTCACTGGATCGCCTGAGCCTGATGTGATGGGTGGCAAGGACAGGGTTAAAAGCCAGGTTTCCAACAATTAGCAGGGGCAAACGGCTGCCAGTAAATATGGTGTTGTCTGCATCCCATCAGGAAGCCTTTGCTCTCCTATTAGACCTAATTATCAGTCAGCAGCTGAGTTCCAGAAATGGCGTTACAGGTTCAGCAGGAAACAAATCAGGGGAGGTTATCCTGCAGGGTGAGAGGCTCTGTGACGGTGCTTTACAATACATTTCCTGGTCATCTATTACTGTGATTTGGTGACCTCAAATTCTTGGCTGATGCTTTTAATGTCTGGAGGAGGAACGTGCAGCGGGAGCCGCCATAGTGGCAGCAGAGCTATCGTCACTGCTTTTGTTTCAGGTTGCTGGGATCCAGCGATTAGGGAGAGTGTGTCCATTGGAGTTGGGGGGATTGGGAAGGATGGGCTAGAAGGAAGCGTATCTTCCGAAAACCACTTAGAATTCTGGAGAACTGAGTTCAATGGCTGCTTGCACATTGGCCACGAAGTCCACCCACAGGACCAGTCACTCTGCCATAAGCCACTCCCTGCTTGCTCAGGGCAGGAATGCATTTTGCCAACACTGCCTTCTGGCCAGGAGTCCTCACGCAGCTGAAGGCTGAGCTCACCTGCTCCTGGGATGTTGTCTTGGAGCTTTGCTGACGGAGCTACCCTGCCTTGTTGACATATGCAAAGTGACATGATGACTTTTTAAAAAATGTTATCCAGATATTAAAATATCAAAAGATAACATTATTAAAATGGCCCAGACATTTTGCAGTTTCTTGCTTATTTAAGTACTTTTACAGTTCACAAAGATGCCTTAATATAGCTTATCTGAGTCAACTGTTTTCCTCAGAGTTCCAGAATCTAGCAACGCCCTGTTGCCATGTCTTCTCTATGTTATATTTCAGTCACTGAAATAAAACATTTCCAACCTAATATCTGCATTTGTTCCAGTATCACTGTGTGTTTCAGACATTTTTTTCCATGTCGGATATTGTCAGGTACTTTCAGAGTATACATTTTATTTTTAATAACATGGCCCTCCTGGGCTGCAGCTACACTGCTAAGTGATACAACTGTCTCAGAACTGCACTCATAGAATAGCTGCATTAATTAAAAAAAGAACAAAATCAAAAGTTGGCCAAAACCCAACTGTTTACAAAATGAATTCTATGTTCCCTGTGGATTCCTTTCCTGCGTTGCTCTGCTGTCAGCACAAGCTGGGCAGGGAGAAATGTCTTTGCTTCCATCCGAGGCTCCACCAGGCACACACCTGATGGAGTGAGTGACCTCTCTTGGCCGAGGCTGGTGTGCAAGGCCGGCCCCTCCACATCATGGAGCTGGGCCACACTCTTCTCTCTGGTGCAACCACTCGGTTATATGGATACCAAGTCAGTGCTGCCTGGGACCAGGGATCCTACGGACATTTTAGTGAAAACAGCCCTTTCGCTTTTAAATCTCAGATGCTTTTGTCCAGGACAGGTCTTAGAAATACCTAGGAAGCAGTGGGGAGCAAATCCGGTTGCAGACAACCTGGGCATGGTGGCACATGCCTGTGGTCCCAGCTACTTGGGAGGCTGAGGTGGGAGGATCACTTGAGACCAGGAGTTTGAGGTTGCTGTGAACTAGGCTGATGCCACAGCACTCTAGCCCAGGCAACAGAGCAAGACTCTG
>CAUYRT010020255.1:0-122301 GCA_963574885.1 Lepilemur ruficaudatus
TTTTTTTTTTTTTTTGAGACAGAGTCTCACTCTGTTGCCTGGGCTGTAGAGTGCCATGGCATCAGCCTAGCTCACAGCAACCTCAAACTCCTGGGCTCAAGCGATCCTTCTGCCTCAGCCTCCCGAGTAGCTGGGACTACAGGCATGTGCCACATGCCCGGCTAATTTTTTACACATATTTTTAGTTGTCCAATTAATTTCTTTCTATTTATAATAGAGACGGGGTCTCGCTCTTGCTCAGGCTGGTCTTGAACTCCTGACCTTGAGTGATACACCCGCCTCGGCCTCCCAGAGTGCTAGGATTACAGGCGTGAGCCACCGCGCCCAGCCTCATAGCCATTTTATTTATTTGTTTGTTTGTTTATTTTTTGGAGGCAGAGTCTTACTCTGTTGCCCTGGCTATTGTGCAGTGGCATCATCATAGCTCACTGCAACTTCAAACTCCTGGGCTCAAGCAATCCTCCTGCCTCAGCCTCCCAAGTAGCTGGGACTACAGGCGCATGCCGCCATGCCCAGCTGATTTTTCTGTTTTTTATAGAGACAAGGTCTTGCTCTTGCTCAAACTGGTTTTGAACTCCTGACCTCAAGTGGTCCTCCCACCTCAGCGTCCCAGAGTGCTAGGATTACAGGCATGAGCCACTGAACCAGGCCTCATAGCCATTTTAATAGTAGATTTAGACTCATTCCCCAGTCTCCAGTATCTGAGTCAGGCAACTAGGGCTTGGGGGCAATGGTAGTACTTTAGTGTCGAGGACTTGATACCGGAACCCCACCCCCCTTCCGGTGCTTTTTTTTTTTTTTAATTAATTTTTTTTTTTTTTTTTTTGAGACAGAATCTCTATTGCCTGGGCTAGAGTGCCATAGGGTCAGCCCAGCTCACAGCAACCAAAACTCCTGGGCTTAAGTGATCCTCCTGCCTCAGCCTCCCGAGTAGCTGGGACTACAGGCATGCACCATCATGCCTGGCTAATTTTTTCTATATATTTTTAGTTGGCCAATTAACCTCTTTTGTATTTTTAGTAGAGACCGGGTCTTGCTCTTGCTCAGGCTGGACTCAAACTCCTGACCTTGAGCAATCCGCCCGCCCCGGCCTCCCAGAGTGCTAGGGTTATAAGCTTGAGCCACTGCACCCGGCCTCTTCCTGTTCTTATTTAAGGTTTAATCTCAGGCCTCCTGCCTCTCACCTACCCATTTCCTTTATTGTCTTCTCTGTGCTAGAAGCTCTTTCTACTCTCATGTTGGGTCTGGGGTGAAGTTCTCTCACAGCACCCTGGTCAGAATAACTCTTCTGAAAATAGAAAAATTCACCCTCCGTCTGCACACCCTGCACACACTCCCACCCCAGACTCCCCTTCGCTTGTGAATGGATGGCTCTTGCCGGATCTCCAGCCCATGGCTACATCTGGGCCCTAAGAGAAGCAGTCCCATGCCAGAGGCAGAGCAAGAGCTCCACACACTTGTTCCAAATATTTTGGGCCATCTCTGGGGAAGGGCTGTGGCTGTGCAGGAGGAGGAAGAGGGCCCAATCCCATTATCTGGCTTGTAGAAAGCAACAACAGTGGGTGCAGTGGACCGTCTGACGGACACCAGCAAGTACACCGGCAGCCACAAGGAGCGCTTTGATGAGAGTGGCAAGGGCAAGGGCATCGCAGGACGGGAAGAGACAACTGACAACTCAGGCTACGTGAGCGGCTACAAGGGTGCTGGCACCTATGATAAGAAGAAGTAACTGGCAGCCTCATCTCAGCCTAGTAGCCCCCTGACCCTCCATCTTTAACACCAGGGAGCTGGGGAAACAATAAACATCTGTGTGTGCAGCAACTAATGAGCTCTGTCCAATGAGAGTGAGGCACAATGGGCCACTGGTTTAGAGAGAGAGGGAGAAGAGGGAGTCTAGGGAGTCAGGGTCTTCAGCCACACACCTTTTACTCTGCCTAGCCTCATGCCTACCAGCCATAAGTTAGCATTCCCCTCAGTAAAACAGGACTGAAGGGTATATTTGGAGATAAGAGATGAACCACATGTGAAGGCAAAAGTATTACTGGTATCCACCCCATCCCCCACCTCCCAAAAGGGAGTAGCAACTCCTGATTTGATGTACATTGACCCAGATGCCACTTATTATATCCTTCCCTGTCCCTCCACCTTCCCCATATGTGGCAATCCAGGTTTTGTTGGGAGAGAAGTGGAAGCCAGCTAGGGTGGCCTAACTCCTATTACCAATTCGTTCTAAAGCTGGAGGAAAGGAGAATCCCTTTTCAACATCCAGCCCCCAACTGAGTTTTACCCACCTCACCTCCAGCATGGTACACATGGAACAGCAGCTCTTCCTGACCGCCATGGGTAGCCTAGGAAGATGGCCAGAGGTAGGTGGCTACCAGGCCTCCAAGAGCAGGAGTTCTGGTGCACTGGAGAAAAAGGAGTTAGATCAGAGTGGAGTCAGATGTGTGTTTTTAACTTTTTATTTTGAAATGAATACAGATTCACAGGCGGGTACAAAAAATAGTATAGAGATTGTGCCCTTCACTTAGTTTCCCCCAATGGTTATATCTCATGTAACTCAGTTGTGGTTTCAAAATTTTACATGACTATCAGTGTCTAGAGGGTCCCCCCCCCCAAAAAAAACTTTATATGACCAGAGTGGGGCTGCCTCATCCCCTGCCTAGTCAGGGGTAGACCCTGGAATCTGGGGGTTTGGGAGGAGCTACTGGAAGGAGGGGAAGCAGGAACTTTTAGGGGATGGAGGGGAGAAGATACCTTGAAATTCAACTAAGCCAAAGTGAAAAGGATGGCAGGAAAAGAAGTTGGAAAAAGGAAGGCAGGGTGACTAAAGGCTATAGGGACAGTGACAGCAGTGGGTTCCATGGTAGGAGGAGGGAGGGAAGGATAGTTACATGAAGGGAGAATCTATGATTTCACAGAGTAGAGGAGGCTGGGAGCTGAGGAGTCTGTGGGGAAATGAAGCCAAAGTGAGTCTAAGGGCCTCAGGGAGCTTCCTGCAGCTAGAGACACCCACTGTGCGGGTGGGTGAGGGGAGGGCATTATGAGGGAAATGGGGAAGACGGAGCCAAGGAGGGTGGTGGGGATGGGAGGTGAGACGTAGGGCTGGTGCCTGTTGCCATGGTGTGAGCTGAGGCCCTGGGCCTCCATCCAGGATTTAGGATCTGGCCCGGTGGTGGACAGCCACTGCCAAGTGGACACAGTCAGCTTCTTGGGTGGGTTTTACTGTCTCTGGGAGAGGGAGGATGGGGGTGGGGATGGCAAACAAGTTGGAAAGAGCCTAGAAGACAGTACAACTTTGCATAGTGATCAAAGCCCTGGACGTTTTCACACCTGCCTGGTCTCTTGGGAGGGGACCCTGCCTGCTTCGCAGTCAGGAAGGAAAGTCTTATTGCAGGGATCAGAGTTTTGGAAATGGGCACAGGCTGGCCTATGGTGGTAGAGGTGGGGGGAGGGGTCAGGAATTAAATTCCCTAGTAGAAGCCAATGATACCTATCGGTTCAGCGTCATACTTGCGGGAGCAGAGCATGTAGAGCCTTTTGTTGGCTATGGTGCTATCGTAGCGGCAGCTAGTGGGTGGCTGTGTGAGATTCAGGGAGCAGATGGTGAGGGAGAAGCTATTCTGAGTGAGTGTGCAGTATTCATTGTAGTCCTCACAGAACCTCTCACTATGCTTACAGAACTTCCTGATGTCTTGCCAAGGGGCATGTATCATGTAATGGATCTTTGGGCAATACCAGTGTTGCATCCTGCCCCGCACATAGGACATCAGACCATTACAGTAGCCCTGGAAACCCTTTGGGTAGTTAACCCTGGGATAGTCCACGTAGAGATCACGGAAGTTCTTGATGGCCACCTTCAGCTTGATATCCACGACCAGAGTTGGTCCCAAAACAAGCTGAAGGAAGAGGAGCCACGCCACAGCTGGTGCCATTCCCCCTGCTGGTAGAGTTAAGATGGTTGGAGGTAGGGGTGGGCCTTGAGTGGCTGTCTGCCCCTTCCAGAACCTCTAGCATTCCCCAACCTTCCCTTTGTGCCTTCCCTTTCCTCTAAGAACTAGACAGTACCTCAGAGATCACCCCACCCAAGTCTTCATGACCCAAAAAGATGTAATGCTTGCCCAGGGCCACCATATGACCAGTCCCCCTGCAGCCATCCATCCACTCTCTTGATCCACCGCAGGGTTTCATCCTCCCCCAGTCCATGAGCTACAATACTTGCAGATTAAGAGCTCCACTGGTCCTTGGGTGAGAGGTTTTTTCCAATTATCCTTGGCCCCGGCACCTTTTCTGGTAAACAATTCAGAGCAGATAGAAGGAACAGGCGTGATAATTCTAAAAAGGCTGGAAGAAAAGAAGCTGAAGACAGCTGAGCTGGGTGGGCTCAGGGATTCTTCTTGCCTGAGGCCAAGGATAGCCCAGAGGTGGAAAGAAGGTAGAAAGGTTTTTGGGTGAAGACCAGTCTGAGAGGAGGGGGTGTCCCCTGAGTTTGAGGACCCGCTGTGCTGAGGGGGTTGGATGGGTGGGAGGAAAGAGACATTGCTATCTGGTATCCTGCTCTCTGGTGTCATTAGTACACTTAGTTCCAACCTCTTTGCCAGAAGTCTCTCAGTTCCTGGTCTTTCTTTGATGTTTTCTCTGGCCCATAAGCTCTGCTCCTGTGGCAAGGTGAGAAGGAAAGGACTGTTGTGTTTCTAGGAACAAAGTGCTTCTTATTTCTGACCCTCAGAAAACAGAGCATCCACCACTCTCATCCCACGCACAGGAGCCCAGGAGGCCGTGTGCACCGGGGCCTCCCACCAAAGTGCCAACCTGAAAATCAAAGACCTCCATGTGGACTCCCCACAGTCCCTGTCATCAACATCACTCCTGCCTCACTTGTGACCTCAGGCCCTGTCAGAGTCCAAGTGTTCCTGGAAATTTATGCATGCCGACTCTGAAGCCTCCAATCCGGCAGGTTGGATTCAACAGCATAACCTAGACTTGAGGGGATGTAGACCGCAAAGCCCGGCCTGATCAGGTTGGGGTCCAGCTCCTAACTCTCTTTTTTATCAACATCTGCCCCTTCATCAGAACCCCGGAGCTCGCTCCCTGGTGCCTGCCAGCCCTAGCCATTGACTTCCACAGGCCTCTCAGCCTTGTCTCCCTGCAAGGTGTTTTCCAGATTTGGGGCTTCCTCTTAGGAGAGCCTTTTCACCCTTGCCCTGGAGGGCAGGAAACGGGAGTTAGGACGCACAGAGCTGAGCGCTCCAAGGCCCACAGTGTGGCTCAGAAGGAGGAAGGGATGAGGCCACAGAGAGACATATTGGTGTTCTTCATTCACAGTCCTCTAGACTGGCATTTTCTGACAGCACAAACTGGAGTCCCAAACTGAATCCATCTGCCCTATGACTTGCTTCTCTTCCTGTGTTATCTATCTCAGTTTCCTCATTGACCTGTGCAAGAAACCTGAAAGTGATCCTATACCTCTCTGCCTCCTTCACCCCAACTATTGGGAGGCCTTCCTACGTGGTGCTTAAGATCAAGGCTCTTGAGTGAAACAGACCAGGAATTGAACTCTGGCTCTGTAGCTTACATGCCTGCATACTACCAGTCTAAGTTTCCTAACCTACTATGCTTCCATTTCTTTATCTGTTCATGAGGATAGTATTTTATACCTCATGGTAGTGTAAGGATTCATTAAGAGGTATATCAAGAGCTTTCAGCACAATGCCTGGCACATGGTGAGTATTCAGCATGAGCGTGAGTCCAGCCATCATGCAGCCCTGACAGTCTTATCTAAAACTTTTCCCAAGCCCGTCCCTTCCATTCCTTCTCCTGCTCAGGCTCTCCTCTCTCCTGAACATCACATGCTCTCCAACTCCAGTGAGGCCTAACTCAAATATATCTTTTTCACAGCTGCCAGAGGAAAAACTGCAGTCCCTTCTTTTGTCAAAAATTCTGCAGTAGCTTCTTATAGTCCAAGCTATGTCTCAGAAGACATAAGACCTTCCATGATCTTGCTCCTGCCCATGTCTGCAGCTGCATCTGCCTCCCTGCCCTGCTTCCCATCTTGTGTACCCACCCCTATTCTGTGCCCTTGCTCTGCTGGCTCTTCTACCTGGAATGCTGCTGCTCCCCTTCCTTTCCCTCTCACCCCATCAATTCCATGGAGCTAGCTCACATGAAGACTCAACCCAGAGGTCCCGCTTAAGAAGCCCCTGCTTGGCAGACCTCCTCAGGGAAGTGTGCACAGGCAAACAAGTGTGGATAGAGCCCACACAAGCAGGTGGCTCATCTGCATCCTTCAGCCTGCTCAACAAGACACCACTGAGTGGGCGTCCATGCAGGGTGGTGCCTGAGCTTGGCTGACTCAAGTCTTTGCTTTGAGGAAGCCAGCCACATTGTGGTCCCAGCCTTAAATCATGCCGCCTCTTCCCTGGTCCTTCAAGGCTGCAGCTTCCCTGAGAAGAGAAAGGGGCTTTTGATGCTTCCTTCATTCCTCACACACCCATCATCACTCTGCACTCCCCCACCCACCACCACTTACAGAAACTGAACAGGACATCAGTAGAGGAAAGAGTTCAGGACTTACTATTAATTGACCTACTAAGCTTCTGTTTCCTCTTCTATAAAATGGGATAACACCTTCCTTGTCTCATAAGGCTGTAAGAATAAAATGAGACAGTAAGCGTGCAAGTGCTTTTTAATTATTAAATAATATATAAATGGATGACCAGATATGGCCTTCTAGGTTTTACACTAAGTCACTTTTGACATCTGCAAAGCCTTTTATTCCCTAAGCAAGTCTTGCGACAGCACCCCCATTCTCCACCCCCCCATGCCTGCTCTGCCAATCTAGAGCCCCTTCTAACTCCTGGCTTGGAAATCATCTCCATGAATGTTCTTATGGGATTACTTTAAAATAATTTTTAAATAATTATTTTCAGATAGTATCTGGAAAGCACGAGGAGCCAGGCACGGTGGCTCACATCTATAATCCAGCTACTTGGGAGACTGAGGCAGGAGGATTGCTTGAGCCCAGAAGTTTAAGGTTGCAGTGAGCTATGATGACAGCACAGCACTCTAGCCCTGGGCAACAGAGTAAGACTTTGTCTCAAAAAAAAAAGGAAAAAGAAAAAGAAAGAAACAAAAGCACTAGGACAAATGTCACGGAAAATATACAGGTAAATAAGACTGTTCCAGTCCAGATTAACTGTATAATTCCGTAGGAAAGGCACACATATAAGCATGTAACCAAGGCATAAGTACAGAGCCCAGAAACATGGTGAGAAGGGACTGAGTGACGGGCCTTCATGTTCCCAACTGCAATCCTGGTGGTCTGTTCTCTAAAAGCCTGTCCTAGAGGTGCTGATCCATAGGATTGCTCCATGCACTAAGATATCCTGATCATGGTTTCATGAGCTCGCTAAGCCTGAGATTTGTGGGGTTATTCCCCCATTGCACGGGATTTTACATATACAAGAATTACCCTAGATATGAAAAAAATTAAGTTCTAGAGGGACAATAGCTTGTTCAAGGTCATATGTCTAATTCGGTGATTCTCAACCAGAGTCAATTTTATAATGTCTGGAGACATTTTTGGTTGTCTGTCTATCCCTAAGGCCAGAGATATTGCTAAACATCCTACATTTCATAGGACGGTTCCTATAACAAAGCATTACCCAGGCCAAGATGTAAATAGTGCCAAGGTTGAGAAGCGCTGGTCTAAATGATGAGATAATCAAACTTCCTAAAAAGAGCAGACTTACTTGTACTTCATGTACTAAAAAGCATTAATAAACATTTAAGGCTTAGAAATATTTTTGTTAAACAGATTTTGATTGTAATGGTGCTGGTTCTTCTACCAGCAAAAGGAGTATCAATAGTTCATCACTGAAAGGATAAATTTGAGTTATTTTTCCTGTAAAGATGACCCTCTGCATGCAAACATCTACACGTTCTCTCCCTTCCCTCCCCAAGGGAGGAAGCATTTGTAGAACAACTGGCTAGGGTGGCAGGTGCAGGAGTGACTCCATGTGATTGAGGAGAACCCTGGATTTCACCCTGAGTGGGCTCACCATGCTATCAATGGCATTACTTTTGCCCTGTCCATTTCAAGTTGCTCAAACAGTGTACTGTTTCATGGACAGTGTCTGGGTTGTCCTTGAACACAAGGGATTGCTTCAGCCATCTCAACCTTCAACCGCAGGGCTGAAGTCGGGAGCTGCATTGTCAGTTTCTCGATCTGATGACCATCTCTGTGGTTTGGTGGTGATCCTACTTGGGACTGGGATCATTCAGGAGCAGAGTGAATGCCTTCTAAAAGTTGAATCAGTTAAGGTCATATGCAAGGCACTATGCTATGTCCTATGAGACATGGAAAAGAAGTGTAACAGGTGGGTATAGTCTTTGGGAATGGACAGTCTAAGTTGGAGGAAAACAATAAATATATATGAAGAAATGACTAATGATTCAAGGCAGAAAATTATACCTCTTGAAGACAGTAAATGCTGTAGGAATTTAGAGGTGAGAAAGATGTCTCTGAATTGGGAGGGTAGAAAAAGTTTTCCTGGGGGGTCACCCTGGGGACTTGGGATGGATCTCATGGGGTAGTTAGAGAGATAGTTCAGTAGAGATAAAAAAGGACTGTGCAAGATATGTTTGACAAATGGGAGAAAACCAGTCTGGCTAGGCACTCAGTGGGAGAAAAGTCAGAGATGAAGTTAGAAAGACAGGTTTGCCTGATTGTGGCAGACCCTGACTATCAGGCTAAGGAAGCTATACTTTATTCTGTACATAAAGGGGGAGCTGGCAAGGGCTCACTCACCAGGTCCCTCTCTCCTGCCTCCTGGCTTGTCTAAAGTCATTGGTGTGGGAGCCACAGACGGACCCCACCCTTCTGTCAGTGTGGCCTCCTCCAGACCCACAGCTGTTCCAGGAAAGGTCATGGGAATTCAGAGACCTGAAGCCAGTTCCACATCTAACCCCAACTTGCTGCATGTTTCACTTTCTTAGTCAACAAAAATGAGCCCATTACCTTTATTTATCCAAGGATCAACAAAATTAGGATACCAGAACTTGGATCTGCTCCTGCTTGGAATGAAACTCTCCTGGGCTTCCCATTGGTATCCAGAGGCTGTGTGGAACTCCGGAAGAGAGGGGGAGAGGCTCGGCTCTGAAGGGTGGGCACCAATCCAGGCCGGCCCGCCTCCCTTCCCAACCCCCTCCCTTGCTCCCTCCCAACACAGGCCAGAGGAAGCAGCAGCTGTTGTCCTGTGGGGAAGACAGGCAGAGGTCCACCTGGCACTGTTGGGATTTTCACAACACACGCCCCAACTTGAACACACACACACACACACACACACACACACACACAGCAGCCTGGGAAGAGGTTGGGCCAGCAGCAGTGACTATGGCGATAGAATGAGAAGCAGGCTGGAATAGGGGTTGCTGGTGTAAGAAGCTTTCTTCCCTCCCACCTTCTCACTCACCATTTTGTCTTCTGCTAAGTTTCTCTTCTTCCTTCTGCAAGACTCCCTGACCAGCCCGTGGCCTGATGCCTAACTCCTTTTGTTCTCCCTAACCTTGTCCCCCTTCCTCCATCTTTTCCTGTCGCCCCATGAATGCAGTGAAGGTAAAATAGCAAAATTATGCTGCCAAGTGCAAAGTGAAGCAGATCTTGGAAGCTGGATAGTTTAAGCAAACAAACAAAATCACCTCTCTTATCCAAATAATTGAGTCAGAGCAAAGGTTTCAGCTTGAATTGTACAGATGGTAGGTTCAACTCTTCTACTTCAATTTTCATATGCCAGCTTAAACCTCTATTCTCTTTTCCCTTTAACCTGACAGAATAGGGCCATGTTTATTTCACTTTCACGCAGTACTAAGGCAGCCTTCTGGACAGCCCAGCATAATGGAGTTGAAGAGCAAACTGGGATAATTGTAATGACAGGAAAACACAAGAGCAGAGGTCAGTTCAAATCGTGGTTTGGAAACATCTCACTCTAGGATAATGGGAAGTGGAAGGGGAACTGGGCTTGGAATTCAGATGAGCTCACAGCCTCCCACCCAGCCTCCACTCCCAGGGTTAGACTGGCCCGTGCCAGCAGGCGGTGGATCCACAGCCTGCTTTAAACCGTGGGTATCTCTTAACATTTGCGTTTCTACAGCAGCAGGGTAAAGATACTTTACCCAGAAGTTCAGTTTGCAAAGATTCAGGCACCTTAACAAAGAAGTGAACTGCGGTCCCCTCAGCCAAGGCCGTGCTGAGGGGAAACCACAAGAGCCCCAGGCCTGTGTAAACTTGTTCTTGACTCTCTTTTGCCATCTAGTGGCGGTCCCCATCTCCAACACCACTTTTTCTGCTAAAGACCCTTCATCCTGACCCACAGCTGTGCTCTCCATCTGCTAAAATTATGTCCCCCTGGCCTCAAGACGAATGCCCATCTTCCTCACTCAAAATCCTAACTTCTGGACCAGAACCTAAATCTTATGATCAAGATGGTGGTTTATGTGGCCTCTCTACAGTTATAATCCACACAGCAGACAGGCTCTTTACTGCTTTGCTTAAAATCCTCCCAGGGCTTCCCATGGCTCCTGGCGCCTGGAGTAAAAGTCAGAGCCCTTCTAATGGTCTCCAAGGCTTCCCATGACCTTGCCTCTGGTCCCTCTCTGAACCCCATGCTCGCCTGCTCCAGCCACACTGGACACCTTCCTGTTTCTCCAACACCATAGACATCTGTCTGTTCTAGGGCTTTTTAATTTTTTTTTTAATTTCAGCATATTATGGGGGTACAAATGTTTAGGTTGTGGATATTATTCTAGAGCTTTTGCAGTGCTGTTCTCTCTATCTGGAACATTCTTCCTCCAGTCCAACACAAGTTCACTCTCTAATCTTCAACTCTTTGTCCCAGAGTCACCTATTTCAGTGACCCTACATAGAAATCACTGCTGTCCAGGCCGGGTGCGGTGGCTCACGCCTGTAATCTTAGCACTCTGGGAGGCCGAGGCGGGTGGATCGCTCAAGGTCAGGAGTTCAAAACCAGCCTGAGCAAGAGCGAGACCCCTTAAAAATAGAAGGAAATTAGTTGGCCAACTAAAAATATATACAAAAAATTAGCCGAGCACGTGCCATGCCTGTAGTCCCAGCTACTCGGGAGGCTGAGGCAGAAGGATTGCTTGAGCCCAGGAGTTTGAGGTTGCTGTGAGCTAGGCTGACGCCACGGCACTCACTCTAGCCTGGGCAACAGAGAGACTCTGTCTCAAAAAAAAAAAAAAATTCTTCATGGCAGTAGTGACTGTGTGAGCTTCCGTTGTGTTCATGGACATGTCATCTGTTTGTGAAATTCAAGCACATCCACACCTAATACTACTAGGCAGTAGATGCTCATTTCAACTTCACACACTGCTACTGGGCGGGAGCAGCGTACACCGATTTCAGCTTGTTTTCCACCATCAGAACAGTCAGCCACAGTCAGTCGGAGTAGATGCTAATTTCAACTTATTCTCAACAAACTAAGAAGACCTCAGTTTACATAAAATATAACTGTTGGAAAAGAAAGCATACAAATGGCACATCAATGAGTTTTAAGGCTATTTCCTTTTGATGGGAATTATCCCTGGTCATTTGCATATATCACATACAAGGTAGGACATGAAGAGAGGAAACTGTTTTTGAGCCCTCACATGCCACAGGTACTGCATGGGGTAATGTGCTTCTGTGATCTTATTTCGTTGTCTCAGAAACCCTCGCTGGATGTAGTGTGTCCTCCATTTTGCAAAGGAAGAACACGGGAGGTAAAATAATTAGTCATGTAATTTTGGAAAAATTGCTATATTTCCTCAAAGTAGTAGCAATTTGAACATTATCAAATCATGGTAAAAGAAAGCTAATATGGAAAAGTCTTACCAAGTATAAATCATTGTAAATATAAGGCACTACTTTTAAAGTACGGGCCATGCACATCATAAAATATATAAATAACGTTCCTTTTCATGCATAAGAGTGTTTTCACATTAAGCACAGTCTGCCCGTGAAAGGCCTGATGCTTTTTCACTGCAGCCCACAGATAAGGTGACCATATATTCTAGCTTGCCCAGGATGTTCAGGTTCATTTTTATTGTCCCAATGCAATTATAATCCTCCCATCACTCGCAAAAATGTCCTGGATTAGACAAGAAATTATACAGCCCCTCAGCGTATTGTGCTGCCAGCACTTGTGACACTCATTAACCTCCACATTGGAGCTACAAGCCAAAAGATCAGCTTTCCAACGTGCTCTTCTCGTAATTAAGGGAGTGAGAGACACTTTCCAGGGCCTCGCTGGAGTGCGCAAGGTGGCAGGAGAGAGAAGACCCAGCCCAGGCTTCTGGACTGGCGGCCTCCTGGCGGTGCCTGGTCTCCCTGCTCCCTGCAGGAGGCTGGGACACCATTGAAAGTAGTGACAGGGTGAGGGACAGGTGACACCTGGCAGGTGGTGCTAAGATACGATGGTTTGGGTTCTGGAGAAGTGCTGGTGACTGTTCTACTTCTTTTAGGAATTTTCAGTCAGGTGAAAGAGGAAATCTTATTGGGAGAGAGACAAAGGGGAAGGGGGAGGAGGAGGGGAGAAGAGGATGGGAGGAAAGAAGGAGAAATGCAGAAACGCAGAAGCATGTTGGGCAGATACAGCCGCTGACACACTGCCAGGGAGCGAACACCATGATTCTTACTTGGACAGCGCTTTACATAATTACAAATCCTAAGAAGGAAGCCACAGTGGACCATATGTAGATGTCAAAATATTGACAAGGGGTGGGCAAACCCGGAACATCAACGTGAGTGAAGACGTTCCCATGGGCAGGTGAGCTGAAAGCAGGCCTGGTGGAGGTTGCATGGTTACACACAGATCAAATGTCGTTACTGGCTGGCATTTATCAAAGAGCTCAAAGTTTTCTCTTGGGCAATATTTCCATCTTCAAAAATAGGCAATTCCACACGTTCACAAAACAAATAAAACAAGGACATATTTCATAATTTGTGTACTGATTCATGTAATTCTAGGTATTCTTTCACACTGTGATAGTTATACGATTTTTTTTTTTAACTTTATGGGATGTTTTATTTTGTTTGCTGTTTTGTTTTGTTTTTGTGGGGATGGGAGGAAACCTGTGGACTTTTATTCTGGTCTCTGCTTTTGCTGGCCTCTAAAACTCATTTGTGAGAAAATAAGCCCTGTGCTTTAAGAAAAGTGAATCTTAACGTCATGATCGTAAGTGACAGGAGCAGGATCCCCGCCTGCCTCGAGGCTGTGCGCAGAGGAACGGGCCTTCCCAGCCACTGAGCAAGCAGAGGAATCAGACCTTCCTGTTCCGGCCAGTTGCAGGAAAGAAAGGGATTCCCAGCAGAGAGGTTGGCGGAGATCTTAGCAGAGCAACAACGGGCTCAGAGGAAGAAAAGAGAGGCAGGAGAAGGACAGCTGAGGGCACCTGGATACATCTCTGTCTCTCGAAGCGAAAGAGCCAAACAGAATATTTCACCCTTGGAAATCAACGGAGACTGACCAAATGAGGAAAAGTGAAAGCTGTTTATTCTGAGCTTGCTCTTGCAAGGGAGTCAGCCACCATCATCTGCTTTGGGCACAGGTTCAAAGGCAGGCAGAGGAGAGGGACAGCTTCATGTGGCACAAAGAGAGGGCTTCAGGGGTGCCCTGACTGCACGCTGTTGGCAGAGGGAAGCTGGAGTCGGCCAACTAACGCAGGGCCTCCTATGACATTGGTTTCAGAGCATAATTGGCTTTCTCCGGTTGGTCCTAAGTTGGAAAAAGGGAGAAAAATTAAGGGGCCTGTCAGTTACTTAAGCGAGTCTTGGTCTTCTGCCAATTGCTATAGACATCGTGGTTTCGATTCCTGGATGGTCACGGAACGAGGACCCGGCTTGCTGCAAGTCCCACTGCGGCAGGTTGGCTCCCGGACTGTTCACTGTAGATAGGGGTTGGTTTCCTGAGGTGCTGGCTGCAGGTTGTGGGTCAGAGCTCTGTTTTTATCCGTGGTCTGGCCACTGTCTGTGCATTCAGCCTCCCACCCCACTGCTCTGCAGTGGCCTCCCTTGCTCAAAAAGACCCATCCCTTCGCTTGCCGGGAACTGCCCGTCGGGAAAGTTTGTCTGCCTTTCTGTTTTCCCCTGAAGCCTCGGTTGCTTGCAAACGTGCTTCTGGATAACTTGACAGCGTTTCTTCTCTTGGCTGGGTTGTCTTACAGAGAGCAGGTGTTTTGCATCAGTATATAGTTCTTAATATTTAGAGAACTAGTGAAAATGATTCACAAATATGGAAGCATAACAACTGTTTCAATGGGGGGAATCTCTATTTGCAAGTTTTAGGCCAGTCCTGGGGATGTGGGACAAAAAGTCACATTATGGAGTCTCTCGTAGCCTTTTTCTGTGTTACGTAACACAGAATTCACTTCTGTGTGTTCCTGCGTTAACAGCACGGGCAGGATGAAATGCACCTCCATGAAGTCACTGTCATAGCGCAAACCAAAATCAGAAGAAAATCACGTTGTTATTTTAAAATGTAAACTGTGCAAGAAATAAATTATTTCTGACTGGGTTTTGTTAAGGAGCTCAAATTTGATTAATTCTTGGCCTAGATAAGCATTTACCTCTAGCAGTTACACGCCACTATTACAGTGATTATTTTATAAAAGCTAATAAACACTATCTGGAGTTAATATTTGCTCCTGAGGAAAGTTTGCCAAGTGCTTAGAATATGTTTATCAAAGATTTTGCCTGCTACGTTTGTGTACAAAGGTTAAAACACCAAAATCCTTTTAGCATCATTAATAAAAAAAAAAAAATCAATGCACAAAGAATTGTATCCAGTAAAGCTGAAATCTGATCTAGAAATAGGAAAACCTTAGGAATTTTGCATAATCAGCCAAATACTGTTCATCCCTAATGAATTCCAGCTAACTAACTCTGCTGTTGATTTAGTCTCTGGAATGACCTCTGCTTAAATCTATACCGTATGCCTCTGTGAGTGGAAGTCATAAATAATGACTGAACTCTTGCTAATTTAAAGATTAAATGGGTATTGTTCATGCTATGCAGACTATGGACTATTGGCTTAATATACCCGTGCTCGAGTTAACAATGGGGCGTTGGCTATGTTCTCAACAGGGAAAAATAAGGAACTCATTCACGATCTGTAAATGTGGATCCATGAATGTGTCAGGTTTAATAAATTGTTTAAGTAGGGTTTGCTTTAACTTCAACTTCTAGCGGGCCTATATAAGTAAGCAAGTTTGAATTCCAGGATGTGTTAGATATTCACACACCCTTCTTATTAGGCCATGGAATCCAGGAAAAACTAATATTTTATTATACTGGTGTCATAATTAACACACAATATCCTTCTTAAATTCACACAAAGCTAATTTTTATATAAAAAAATAACCAATATCCACCCATAGAATTTTCTTGTCTACTTAAGTCAAGGCTTGTTTCTTAACCAGAAAATGTCCAGGTTTTCTACCACAGTTTTCCCTGCTTACCTAGAGACCTTACGCTTCATTGGTGAGGACCGAGTGGCGGGTGAGTGTGCAGGAGGCAGGCTGGGCCGTAACTGGGTCTTGGAATCAACTCATTTTCTCCAAATTTTATTAACTGCTCAATCTTTCAGTCCTCCTCATTTACTGGGGACTTGAGATAAGAAGTTTTTTTTGTTGATAAAGAGTAGAGAGTAAGATCTAAATTTTTTTCTTCCATTCTGAAATCCACTGTGTGCCTAAAACATTTTTCTCAGGGCGTAAGATGACAAAAAGATGTTTTATACACTAGGCTGTACACATGTGTCCTGAGAAAGTCGAGGACAGAAGGATGCTTTGTAAAGTACTAAAGTGTGTTTATATTTTCTCTATGGAAATTATTTGAGAACTTCTCTTAAGATCTTAGGTTTAATTTACTTGTTTTTAAAAAAGAGGCGTGGTGTGGGAGGTTGTTACAGAGCCCTAGTTTTGGCTGGTGGTTAGGAGGCAGGCTCTTCAGCAAGTTATCACTCTGTTTTCTCGACAGCGAAATGGGTCACTGGGAGCATTAAATAAGTAAATTAATGAAAATTGCTGAAAGCTCCCCCCAGGGGCCACAGCCATGGTGACGACTCTCAAGCACAGAGGCTCCCTGGGGGGCGGGGAGCAGATAGCATTGCTCTTCCAGCTCAGAGACAATTGCAGGGGAGGAGACAGGTGCTGAGAGGCCCCGGGAAGATCAGAGACACTGGTAGGGACTGATAGTGTAGACGAGTTAGTCATCTGCCTTAACAATATAAATTAGAGCTAAGTCTTTTCGTAATGGCTTTGATACCTCAGTGAGGAATGAGCAAAATGGAAAAATCCAGGAGTGTAATCTGGGACGTTTCTCTCTGCTCAGGGCTTTGGAGCCAAGAGCCACGCAGGCTCATTCTCCTGTCTGTAGGAACTGCTGTCAGAAACCTTGTCAACAACTAATCGTTACTCTTTCAACTAAGAAAGCACTTCTCCTAACGTCTCAAAGCACAGGTTTTGGGAAATAGAGGAGCAACTGTGGCGCACGTGTGAGTTGGGGTAGAGTGCATCGGTGCCGCCATTGGCATGAGGACAGATTAGACTTGCACATACTTGTAGCAAAACTTAACTCAGCAATTAAAAAAATACTGAGAGAAGTCACTGGGTATAAGAATGGTATATTAAAGAGGAGTAAATAAGTTAAACTTTAAAAATTATTAAGTTTATAAAATTCTCTGAATTTTAAGTTTCTATTAAACTATTCCCTTACTTACTCAACAAAGTTTTGTTATTTATCATGTGCATGGCACTGTGCTAAAAGACACAGATACACGGGCTCATAAGTGAAATGTGCTCCCACTTTTATGGAACTTACAATCCAGTGGAACAAATAAACATTAAACCATTGCTACTATTAGTTAATTGAATCTTCTTTGAAATTATCATTTCTTAATTGAAACTGGTATAACTGCTCCTAAGGAGTACAGGGAGCTGAGAGAGAGTATAGCAAGTGGATCAGATGCTGTTTGGTGCGGCATAGATCAAATCAGAAATGGCTTCTATAAGAATATATCAACTGAAGTGACTTCTGAAAGAAAAATAAGGAACATGACACAGGAAAAAAAGAAAAAAAATATATGTGCAAATGACTAGCGATGGGCATAGGCACGGAGCTTTCAAGAAGCTGGAAAAAGGCCAGTGTGGAGAAACACAAAGAGCAAGGGAGAGACGTCCAGCTGATGCACCACGCAGGCCTCTGGGCCCTTCCCAAAAGTCGATCCCAATAAACTACAGAATCCAGCAGGAAATACTAACATTAGAAACTAACACACTCACAGAAATGAAAGAACACAAGGATCTGACCACCATGACCGCTGTTTAACACAGTACTAGAGGTGACGGCCAACGCCAGTAGGTAAGAAAACCAAGAGGTACAAGGAAAAGGAAACTGCCATTATTTGTACTTGGTGTGATCACAGATTTAGAAAAACAAAGAACGAGAGAACAAAACAACTATTAAAACTGACCAGAGTGCTTAGCAATGTGTCCAGATACAAGATAGAAAGTCAATACTATTTTTAATTCATCAGCAATGACCAACTGGAAAACTCATGAAATATACTAGCTCTATTCACAATGGCAAAACTACTGATGATTGATTTAAACAAGATTTAATAAAGTCCAAAACCATTATCTGAATAAGTAGGAGGGCATGATATGTCTCCGACATTATATTTTTATGTACCAGGCTTCGAAGTGCTGTGTGGAGATGTGAAAACCTCCTACTGTGTTCTTGTCAGGAGGCAGCCCTACTGTGTCTCCACAACAACAGGGCAGGCTGTGCTGCCTTTCTGGTACATCTAAAATTCACTGCTGGGAGCCATCAGTTCAGGGCGCTATTACAGCATCCTTACAATAGTACAGGGTAAAGGCCAAGAATTTTTTCTGATTTTCTATCTGCTCAAATATTACCTGATTTTAGAGCATTTTCCAATACATGTGACTCTTACCCTGTGTGTGCATCCTTCCAATCACCCTCAGCATGTCATGTTTAGATTGTGTGTGTGTGTATTTGTGTGTTTGTGTGTCCGTGTTTCTTCTGCTAGACTGTGAGCTCTTTAAGGTCAGGCACCATCTCTTCATTCAATTTTGTGTCTTCATTGTTGACCACAAAATCTGAGATAAAGCAGGTAATTGACAAAGAGTTGTTAAATTGCATTCATAGAGAAAGCATTATTTTCTTTGAAAATTTTGCTGGCTGGGCTATGGATTTCTACGATTTCATGGACATAAGTTTAACATTTTTGTTGAAAATGTCACATGAACAGTTGATAAATTGTAGTTGTAATGTTGTTGCCATTGTTTCAGTGCAAGAGTTGAAAGGGCCTTAGAAGTCCTTAATCAAACCTGGCTGTTGATAGAGCCCGTGGCATTTCCAGCAGGATAGGAGGCACATTTCCAAGAGGATAAACTTGAGATTCCAGCACAACTTGGGAAGAGTCCTTTGCTGGAGGCCATTGCATGCCCTTAGGGGCTTGGCGGGGCTCAGCCGCCCTTCCCAGTCAGAGATTCACTGCTATTGTGTCACCCTAAGCAGCTCCAGTCTCCATGCTGATGAGAGGTCTTAGGTGGGAAGCAACATGACTCTGTCATGAACAAGACACAAGCTGGGGACAGACTCATGTTCTGCTCTGTGGGCACAACATGGCCCCCGGGTGCAAGCCAGAGTTTCTGCCTTGAGGGAGAGTCTCTGCCTTGCAGTTCAGGTATGGTAAGAGGACCTGTTTATGTCTATGTTGTCTGAGAATCATGGGAGATCCAGCAAATAATAGGAACTGGGAATTTATTGTGGGAATAGGATATTCCTAGTCATGGTTCATGCTCCTCGGAGGCATCGTGGTACAGAAAACGTGTGGAAGTAGCAGGTTGGAGTCAGAGGCTGAGAACCCCCCACTCCCTGATTGCTGTGTGACCAGGGCCCACCTAGTTAACTATAAACTGCTCTCAGATGGGGAGCTTCACAGTGGCTGGGAAGAGCGAGAGACTCACTTTTCCACTTCGTTTATGAAAGTGAAAGTGTTTCACAACTTCTATTGCTGTGAACATGTTTTTATTAATATGTGTAACAAAGAACAGGGCAGAAGCTCAGCATGCTGACCAGAACCCAGAAGGAGAAAGAGGAGCGTTGGCAGGCAGGCTCCTGCCTGTATTCCCGTGTGACTTGGCAGACCCAGGCCAACCTGCTCACTGCTCACATGCCTGTCCCCTGTGGAAAACTCTCCAACAAGAAGATTAGCTGAGCAGGTGAGGAGGAGCCCACCAGGGGCAGGACACGCTGTGCCTGTGCTTCAGAGCTTTGTTCTGTTCCCACTTGGGTAAAAAGTGCATGATGGATGGGGAATTAGGAGCCCTGGATAAATGTTTTCACTAAAGAGAAATAAAGAAACAGCCCCAGGGATCAGAGACCCATGTACAGAAGTCCTGCTTAAGGAAAACCTTTAGATAGAAGTGTTCCCTGGGAAATACTCTATTATGGAGTGGTCCTCCCTGCCCCCATGCCAACTCACCCCAGAGCATAGCAGAGCTGGCTGCAGCCTGAAGGCAAATGCTGCAGAAACCAGAAGTGACCACAGGCTCTTTGCAGGTGGGCTTGGCAAAAACCCCGAAGTCCCAGCACAGGCCAAGAGGAGGTGGAGGTAAGAAGGTAGAGGTGTGGGCTGAGTCTGGGCTCTATCATGGGCTGGTGACTGCAGCAGAGGGAGCTGTTCATGCTGGGCCTTGGTCTTTCATCTAGAAAATACATGGGTTGATGAAGATGGTTTTGCAAAGAATAAAAATATCATCTCTCTTCAGATGGCTGTATTAGTGTTACAAATATTGCTTGATCCAAACACACTCAAAGTCGGGATGGACAGGGATAAATTTTCTTGTCACAGAGATTTTGCTCTAAGATGGTACAGTTATATAATTTGTGTGTTCTCTAGAGACATTGTTATTGTTTACCAGGCAATTTATACTTTCTTACAAATATTTAAATTTAAGATTTGTTTTTAGCCTTTAATTGATGTTTGAAATTTTACCTGGTTCACTGGATATTTTCCAAAGGGAACACCTGCCCAGTTTCTTAGATGCTAAGATTAAACTCTAAGAAACGTTGTGTAGGGCCTTCTGTCCAACATCCCTCCTATTGTTTCTTTTCTAAAAATCAGAAGTTTGCAACATTTGAAAAGTATATTCTTGAGTTTCCTGCCCCCTATAGTTTTCTGATTATCTTTTTAAAAAAAGTTTTATTTAGGTATAATGCACATGCCATACAATTTGTCCACAGAAGTATATAGTTCCATTGTTTTTAATAGATTCACAGACTTACGGACTCGTTCTTAAAATCAATGTTAGAAAACTGTTATCACTCTATAAAGAAACCAGTACCCTTTGGCTATCACTCCCCAAGTAACTTCATCTCCTCACTCTGACAATCACTAATCCACTTTTTGTCTCTACAGATTTGTCTATTTGGGACATTTCACGTGATTGGAATCATACAGTATGTGGCCGTTAGTGTTTGGTTTCTTACGTTTAGCATAATGCGTTCACACTGTAGCATGTATCAGTTATTCCATTCCTTCTTATGACCAAATAATATTCTGTTTTGTATATACCACATTCGGTTTATCCATTCGTTAACTGATGGTCAATTGGCTTATTTCCACCTTTGGCTATTATAAATAATGTTGCTATGAACACTGGTGTACAAGATTTTTGTGAACATCTTTTAATTTTTTTTTTTTTGGTATGTACCTAAGAGCAAAATTGCTAGATCAAATGGTAACTGTATGTGTAATCATTTGAGGGACTGTCAGACTTGTTTGTAAAAAGGCTGTTCGGTATTATGTTCCCCCAGCAGTGCAAGGGGCTTCTGGTTTTGCCATGTCCTCACCAACACATTACAACCTTTTTGATTACAGCCATCCTAGTGGGGTGTGAGGTGGAATCTATTATAATCGAGGCTTTGATTTGCATTTCACTGATGGCTAATGATGTTGGGCATCTTTTCACGTCCTCATTGGCCCTTTGTATTTCTTCTTTGGGGAAATCTAAATTTTAAGGTTGTGCTGTTAGAATGCGCATCACAGTCCCATTTGTCTTCAGTTGTCTGGTGGCCTCCCAGGGTAGGGCCATTGGAAAATAATTTAAAGTCTGGGATTTTGGAAACCACAAGACAGTACAGTTAATGACACATTAGAATTGTAGTTTTATTACTCTCCACCTCCATTAAACAATAAGTAATATATAACTACTTTTATGAGACAGTATAATCTGTTATTACATATACTCAATGCAACATGATATCATACAGCTTTTAACTTTAATGTCTTCATTTTATGCACTTGATTATGATAATTTCTATTTTCGTAATATTGTCTTTATATACAATGAAATACTACTGGTTCAGGAAAAATCAGCTTTAGGTATAAAGACCCTAGTTTATCTTAGAAATACTAGCACTCAAATCAGAGAATTAGAGTAAAACAAATAATCAAGAATATGTTTCTTCTGCTCCAAGGGCCACTGCTGAATTTTAAGGAACAACATTCTGTTTTTTTCTCTTTGGATCTCCTACCAAGAGTTCATTGCCAATTTTCCATGTGGTTTTCATAGAAAGAGAGTTCATGGTGGTGCATCAGAGTGAATTCTCATCTCTGTAGATTGATCTCTTTTAAAAGCATGTCTTAGCCAAGTTTTAAAAGCCTTTTCTAAGAGTGAAGCTTTTAGTTTGGCTCTTATTCCTGATTTGGTTCTCACCTGGAAGGTGTAAGTTAATTAGTTGTGGATCCTAGACTAATTCTTTTTCTCTTCTCTCTCTCTCTCTCTCTCTTTCTCTCTCTCTTTCCATTTCCAAAGGACCTGTTTGGTGTAGGGTATAAGAAAATCAGTAAGGGATAGTGGTAGCTCAGCAAACAAAGCAGGATATGCACAGCTGTTAATTCGCCATGTGGGGCCGTTGTGCTGGAGATGTACATGGCACCTGCATGGTGGTGTCTTTGCATTGCAGGTGTTGGGGCCAAGATTTCACAGAGGAGGAGATAATGGTGCCGTCACTAATGGGCAGGTGTTGTCCAGGTAGACAAACAAGAGAGGCCATTCCAGTGAAGGACCGGCATGAGGAAGGCCTGGGGGGGGGGAGGGAGTGGCTAGTCTGCCAGGCTGGGATGGGTGTGTAGGGGACGGCACAGGCTAACTCCCCTCTCCTCGAACTGCGTACAGCCCGTTACTCTTCCCACTGACCTCGGTTTTACTTTCTGGAACAAAAAAGAGTGGATTGAATTACTCTCTCATGAGTGCTTTTCATACATTTGGTAACAGCTCTAATTTCTCTCCCAACTCTTCTAATTTTCCAGGCTACCCATTTCCCATTCTTTCACTCTTTTCTCATATAGGAGGATTTCCAAGACCTCCACCATGACAATTTTCTGTTTTGGATATGTCTCCGTTTGCAAATTTTCTCTCCTAAAATGTGGCTTCCAACACAGACTCCAGCTCCCCAGCTGTGGCGTGCACAGTGTGACGTAGTGGGCTCTTCTTTCCTCTGTGGTGAGCACCAAACATCGGTACTGCAGCCTGTCAGCCAGGCGAGCTCATTTCAGATCTCCGGGCCTTATTTACCTACTACACCAGCTGCTTTCGTCCTTGGGCATGCTACCATTTGATTCAAAATACAGGACTGGATATTGATACATATATGTTTTCATCTGGTTAGCTTTGATCTGTTGTTCTCAATATGGTAGAAACTTTTAACATCTCAATTCAACTACCTAATCTCACTCTGCCCAGTATGCTCTGAAGATTTTGGAGTCATAAAATCTTCTAGTTTTTCTCCACCCAACTCTTTAATAAAAATACTGATAGTAACCTGAGTCAGCATAGAATCTGCAGCCTCAGTTTTATTAAGAGCTGGCGGTAGCTCTTCCCATGATGACATTGAATCATACTGTGAAACGGATAGCAGTTCAGAAAGTGTTGTTCACTGATAAACAGATGCCCCAGCATTTCTTAGTTAAATCTGTGGATGTCCTCTATCAGAGTAGACTGAGATTCTTATTAAAATGCAAATTCCTGGGCCTCATTTGAGGCCTGCAGTATCAACTAAAGGATAGGTGTCTTAACAGGTGATTCTCATGAGCACCAGAGTTTGAATGAATCAAGTGGTTACGCCGCCTTCTGGAGCATGAATGATGAACAGTGGTCTAGGACAGGCGGTTTGCGTGTGGCTTAGCGTGACGGGCTGTGGCATTACACACAGACGAATATGCTTCAAGTGAAGTGTTGGTGAAATGATGCCAGAGAGGTTTCCAGTGCATCTTATACAAAGATCCTCAATCTACAACATCCGCCCCCGTGACCTAGCCTTCTGCACAGGCCAGAGAGCATCTCTGGGCTCTCCCAGACATGCCAGCATTATCTCAGCGGTACTGCCGTGTTAGTCAGTCCCTGCTATATTGGGAGAGTGACGGTTCCGCATTGGCTGCAGGAAGTGGCTGATCTCATCCTCGAGTGGCAACACCTACAGCTCTGTCAGACTCCGGAGCCTCAAGACCCAGGGAGACTGACTCGCAGTTCTTTCCACTCCCGCGGCGGCTCTGAATTCACACCAGGGTAGACAGTACAGGTTTGGCGGCGGGCGAGGGAAGAGTATCCTGAAAACATATTTACTGAATCACAACTCTCAGGCTCTCGCTCTCTATTTACCAGTCTGACACGCCTGCCAAGGTTCCACCTATTCTCATGCGACTCTGATGCTGCTCAGGATCTGAAGATCACTATTTTTAAAGCTGGTCGTGAATATCACATTTTCCTTCCCTTAGAAGATTCTAATTATCTGTTTGTTAGACATCCCTCTGTTCTCTGCAGCTTTACTCAACCCCACAGGCTCTCCCTTTATTTTGGGAGCCGATGCAAATTGTTGCTCAGGATTTCTGTGGGGATGTCTTACTGTCTAGATTCTTCTCTCTCTTTGCAACTGGGAGAGGTCTGGAGGTTACTCTAGATTTTTCCAACATCTGACCACACCTATTCCATGACTGCTTGCCACTTAACTTTCTTGTGTCAATGTCTCTTTTGAAATATGTCTCAAAGTCTTTCCCTTGCTTCTTACTTATAAAATTAGTATCTCTCAATTTCTATCATTCTCTTTTGCCTCATAATATTGACAAGAAAAAGCTCCTTAAAAAATAAGGATGCTTTTTCTGATTGTAGAAACAAACATGGTCATTTTAAAATTTATTGAATGTAGAAATGTTGAAAAATATCTCTCGTTGACTATACCACCCTAATAACTAGCACATTTTGAGGCAGTTTAATTAAATCTTCTTTAGTGCATAGCTATGCTCACAGTCGTCCTCATACCCTATCTACAATTTCATATCCTTCCTTTTCACTTCCCATTATGTTACCTGCTTCATGTCACTCTAGAAGCATCGAAATCCAAATGACTGTGGAGGCAACTTTTTGTTCATCATTTATGTTTCTTATAAATGACTCATGAGGAGTATCTTTGATGTCAAGGTTTTCTTTCTCTCTCTTTGGTAATTTCCTCAGAATAAAATCAAAGAAATGTTGTTATTGTGCCAAAGGGACATGTTTAGGTTCTTACTACATATTTCCAATTTGCTTTTCAAAAGGATTGAATCCCTCCACACTCCTACCAGCAATATGTGAAAGCATTCATTGGCATGGTTTACCCTATGAAAATCTAGTTACACATTCTAAGGGGAAAACAGTGTTCCATATTGGGATAAAGGTGACAGCATTTGCATGGTGGAAGCGGATCTCGAGACAGGTTCCATGAGCACACGGCCCTGAGCGCTCAGCAAATCCCCCATCCATTGGGAGTGATCCGGCGAGCTTCCCAGAGACAGTGAGGGACACAAGCAACAGATAAAAAGACTATTATGTAGACTTTCTGCTTTTCTTTTGACTTTTTAAGCATTAACTGAGTGATTCTTACAGAGTCCTATAAAGAGTGAGAGAGACGGTCAAATGGTAAAAACTGCAGACAAGTCCGTGAGAGCCCCAGGATGGGCAATGCAAGAGGTTCCCTCCTCGGATAAAATTGCTGTAGCTTGTCGTGTGATGAACGGTCTAACTGCTATTGTTCAGAGAACTCAGTTACATTTCTCAAACCAGTGAAGTAGACACAGAATTCAGGTGGGGAGAATGGAAATGACGGGGATCTGGGGACTGAGACAGGCCACCACGTGGTGTTCCGTGTTGACTCCCATCGCCGCCCTGTACGAAATCTGCCTGGCCAGGCCTTGGTCTGCCAGGCTAGAAGGAAGAAATCAATGTGGAGTCAACTGAGCCAGGCTTCAAATCCTGCTACTTTTGCAGGCTCCTGGGAAATTTGCTTAACTTCTCTGAGCTTCATTTTCCTTATCTGTAAAAACAGGACAATTTTTAGAATAAGTGACATTTCTTTTTAATCTAGTGCATTAAATTAAACATGAGTAATTCCCATGAAATTGTAATGTGCACATAGGTATTATTCAAACGGTCTGTTTTTTCTCTCTTCCTTCTCCGCAGAGCCCCAGATGCGTGCCGCTTATTCCTGTCTCGCCTGCAGTCTCCAAGTCACGGCTTCCTCATCCTAGAATACAGTCAACACAAACTGATTTCCTTTTACTTTAATCTCTGTCATGCCTTGGGGCATTTATCCTTTCTTTTTTCTTTCCTTTCTTTTTTACTCTGAATTTTCAAGCACTGGCCAAGTCATTCTCACAGATTCCTTGGGATAATGTTTTGAACCGTGGTAATGTTTTCACTACGAGTTCTGTGTCTTCTTAGTCAGATCCTGCCCTTCTCAATGGCAGGGGGTGTATCTTTGTATTCCCTTCGGATCCCAGCACTACTCCTGAGGTGTGGCAGATCTTTGGCGAGCGCCTATTGGTTAGTTGAATACTTAATATTCATCCAACGTCCTACACATGTTCTTTTAGAGCTCACACTGCTGGGCACTGGAAATGCAGCCATGAGAGAGATTGACCAATATCTGGTCTCCCAGAGCTCACAGTGCATCTCTGTCACTCGCACACAGAAGCGGCTCAAAGACAGAAGAAAGTAATACGGCTGGATCTCCAGGTACGAGAGAATTACCTTCACTCTGTGCATCACAGAGCACTTAGTGTGAGTCTGAGAAACTACTCAATTACTTGTATGCAAGAAAGAAACTCATGGATGTTGTTCATTTCACACCCCCGCCCCAATCTTCCATCCAGCGGCTCAGCTGTAGCTACCAGAGTGGTAGAGAAGGCAGAACTGTTACATGAAAACTAAAATCACATAATAAAAACTAAATAATAAAACTAAAAGCACAAAGCACAGGCCCCAGCACAGGGGCAGGGAGGCCTCTCATGGGAGGTGACATGCCGGCTGTGCTGGGAGCTTGCAGGCTGTGTAGGAAGAACGAGCTGGGTGTTTGCAATGAAAGAGCCCTACACGCATGAGCCGGGAGCCCCAGAGGGCAGCGTATCTTTGAAGAGCTGAAAGTGGTTCAACATGATCAGAGATTACAGGGGGAGGTGTAGGGAGTTATCAGGTTGAAGGCTGAGTGGCATGGATCAGGAAGGACATTGTAAACTTTTTAAGAGTGTGGCCTTTAGCCTGGGGGCAGTGGAAAACACGGAAGGGCTTTAATTATCGGGGTGACGCCACTGTGGAATAGCAGCCTGGCTGATGTGTGAAGAGTAGATTTGAGTAGGGAGGCGAGGAGACTGTTGGAATCATCCAGGAGAGACCTGACTGTCTCCTGGGCTAGAGCAATGCCGTGGGGTGGAGGGAATTAGGTATCATCGTGGATATACCAGGTAGAAGCCGTAGGGCTTGACTGGATGTGAACATTTGACAGTTGGAGAAATAAGAATTATATTTGTGAAAATGATTCTTTTTATTGAAAGAAGAGACACAAATAATTGAAATGGAGAAGAAAGATGACGAGTTTGGTAAATTCTGGTTTTTAGGTGGGACACTGAAGAGGAAGTATACAACTAGGAACTCACATGTTCAAGTCTGAGACTCATGAAGTTACTTTCCAACCTCATATCTGGCATCCAGCAGGGACATCAGGGGCCTGAGCCTTTCACCCAGCCAAGGAGGTAGATGAAGCTGCCCAGAGGGAATTCGGGCAGTGAAAGCAAGCTGAGGTTACAACAAAGCTGGTTGGAATGAGGGTGTGACCCAGGCAGCTCCTTGGTGCAGAACAATCTGAGTGGTAGAGAAGATTCTAAGCCTAAATTCAACTCTGTACAACATGAAACCAGTTCCTTTTTACCACAGTGCATTGGGGATTGACTCTCTCAACCTTCTTTCATCTCTTCTATTTGGAGAAGTTGGGGAGCTAGAAACTATATTTCTGAGCAGCTGGAGTTTTGAATGAGAGTTGCCTTCCTGCAGCCAGAAGAACTTGTGAGATTTGGAAGGCAGATGTGGGGTAGCAGCCACCATCCACCCCTGCAGCTCCTGGAAGAAAGGTGTTTTGCTGTGAGTGTCCAGACCCCATGTTCCAGGGAGTCTGTGAGAGCCAGTGGTGGAGGCAGCAGCAGCTGCCTCATCTGGCTCGTAGCTATGGTGGTGCCCACAGCCCAGCAGTAGCTCCTTCACTTCCATTGCTCTGGTTTTTCCAATAAATTTGTGAGTGCCCAATTCCTGGTATTAAATTTTTTTGTGTTCCGAATACCTGGAGCAATTCCTCTCTCTAGCACTAGATCCTGATACACATAATCACGGTGCAGAGGGAGATGAGAACTCCTCAGTAATGAGTTCCAAGAGTATGATCATGCACATAATCATAGCATCATCTGCATAGAGTTACTCTCTTTTATACCACCCCACCTCCTCTTTTTATCCTTAACGGAATAGATTTTTAAGAATAGGTAATAGACATTGTCTGTATTTTCCGCCTCTGAAATGTGTTACTGGGAACCTAAGAGTAAATGAAGCCTTGCACTAGGATCTTGAGGAATAACCTCTCACCTAGGGTGAAGGGTCTGAGAACATGCTGCAGATGGGCGGGAGCTTTAGGACCTTGAATACAGCCACAGCCCCTTGAACTGACTCTTCTATCTTACGAAATTAATCCAGTAATCTATTGATGGTGATTGTGAATGACATAACATAGAAGATGACAGTTTGTGTTACTTATTTCAGGCCAGAAAAGGAGTGATAGAAAAGGTGATACTGAAAGACATTAAATTTAGATTTACAGACTAGTTTATGTTTACACATGTGGCCTTTCCCTGGACGCGGCCCGAATGAAGGATGACGTTACAGAACAGCAACAAAAGCGCATTGACGTGCTGACAAGCTACGGTTTACTCCTCCCCTCCCCGCCATGTCTCTGACCACAACAGAGCCCCGGGGGTCGTCTGCTTCATTTATTTCTCCTTCCTGGAACTTCAAAGGAAGAAAACACAACCGTATTTGAGGACAATCTCTTGAGAACAGCAGCCTGGCAGAGTAAGAAGTAAACTCCTGAGGGGTCTATGCCTTAAGTGACCCAGGAAGACAGACGGATTTGGGAAGAGCAAGGTGAGGCCCAGAAGTATTGTGAAGAGAAGAAATGGAAGAAGCGGCCGGCAAGCTGGGACGGCCACGTCCAGTCGGTGTGGGTGCAGATGAGGTTCTTGCGTTTGGGCGGGAGGTAGCCGGTAAGGAGGACGAGAGAGTCCTCGATACTTAGCGGTGCAGGGAATAGAAAAGGAAAGAAATTCAATAAGAATTGTGCTAAACTGTGCACATGAAGCAGACATAAATGATTATTTGGGCTGTTTTTTTTGTTAACTATAATGATGTTTCCAGACTGGACATGAGTGGTGATGGTTTTATAGAGGTTACACATAAAAATAAATTGCTTAGAAAAATTTTTCCATGTGGGAATTTTTAGATTTTATTTATTTATTAGGATTAGAAAAGAGGAAGAAAAGAAAAAAAAGAATAGGAAGACAAAAAACAGCGTATGCTTCCTGAACACCTGTTCTCTTCTAGGCCTGGCCTAGGTGCTGGGGAAGAAGATGACGAATGCCACGGTCCTTGTTCTCAAGCAGCACGTTGATAAGGAGACACATGTGTTTGCATGAGAAAGTGCGGGGCAAGGTGTTATATGGGAAGCGTTGACAAAGTGCTTGGAGAGCCTGAAGGTCGTAGCATTCTGTCCCATCATACGTGCAGTTCAGGAAGACATTTAGATGGAGATGCTGAGGGACAGTGGCCAAATGAATCCCCATTGATATTTTGGGACGAACAAGATGAATCCTTTGGCTGCAGTGTAGTATCAATGACAACAATAACAGGAACATGAAAAACAGCAAGCTTGTATTGTTACCACGCAGACGTTGTACTAAGTGCTGAAACGACATTGCCTGCTTACTCCTCAGCCGGACCCTATGTGCCTTTGACTTAGTTACTGTGATCCTCCCTGTTTTATGGAAGAGGAAACTGAGCTTTCATCAGGGTGAGTGATTTACTTAAGTGTGTCACGCAGCTGCCAGGTGGGCTGGGATGGAGGTGTTGGTCCCAAAGCTCGTGCCCTGAGGCTCTACCCTGCGGGAAAGCAGGGGCAGGGATGCCTGGGAAGGAAGGTTAGGGCCAAAGAAGACTGTAGTCCCAGGTGGGACTTTTTGCTTCACATAGCAGAGAATGAGGGGAGCCGCGTCAGTGGGCAGCTGAACTGAAGAGGAAACAGGCTGGAGGCAGGAGCCCATCTGGAAGCCACTGCAAAGGTATAGGTGAGGACGACAGGGTGGTGGCAATGGGATCAGAAAAGAGTAAGTGTTACGTTGTGGTTTGTTTAAGTGTGTTGTGTGTGTGTGTGCTTGCGTATGAATGCATGTAAACCCGCACGATATGCAAATCAAACTACTTTAAACTACAGCCAAAGGACACTTAGCTGACCTTTAGCATACACTAGCTGGGGGCGTGCACTCATCAGACTCATATTAGAGAGGAGGCTGCTGTAAGCCCTTCTGCTACCTAACTCCCATCATAATCAGAGGGTTTGTTAAATAATGTGGCGGATATTATTAAAAGGTGGGTGATTTTTCACTGGTGAGATCAATAGTGTTTAAGATATGTGTAGTCACGTCAAGAATGCATAAAACTCTTTAAAATCCTTAAGAACATAACCCAACAGAAAAATGGTCCAAAGATGAAAACTGATCTCTTAGCCAATAAATACTTGATTTTTATGTGATCATGGTAATGCAAATCAAGACCACGCTGAGATACCATTTTATAACATTTGGTTGGAAATAATTAAAAAATTGACAATATCAAGTGATGGAGAGATGTGTACAGCAGAAGAGCTCTTTTACATCGCTGGAAAGAGAGTCCATTTTTGTAACTGCAATGAAGGACAATTTTGCATTTTCTTCTAAACCTTCATCTACCCTATTGGCCCACAAGTTCCACAACTCAATTTATTTTAATTAATCAATTAATTATTATTATTTTTTTGAGACAAGTTCTTGCTGTGTTGCCTGGGCTGGAGTGCAGTGGTGTCATCATAGCTACTGCAACCTCAAACTCCCAGTCTCAAGTGATCCTCCCACCTCAGTCTTTCATGTAGCTGGGACTACAGATGCATTCCACCATGCTTGGTAATTTTTTTATTTTTTTGTAGAGACAGGGTCTTGCTAAGTTGCTCAGGCTGGGTCTTCTGCAACTTGATTTATACTCAGGATAAACTTTCATATGTGCGTAACAGGAGACGTGTATGCGAATGCCCTTAGCAGTATTGTTCAAAGGAGAAAGAACAACTGGGAGTAACCTAAATGTCCATCGACTAGAAAGTGGATACACAAATAGATATTATAAAATAGACAATGCAAACTACAGCCACATGCAACAATGTGAAGGAAGATTAATAATTTATTAATAGGGTAATTAATAGGTGAAAAAAGTAAGTCCCAAAGATTACATTCAACATAGTATCTTTACGTTAAAAATAATTAAAATTAAAATATGCATATATGCTTTTTTAGGCATGTATGCTGACCCAGTGGGTCTATATGAGCAGGAAATCTCGGGACCACTGAACCTAGAGTTCTGGTTATTCTGGGTGAAGCTACGTTTGGAATGGAAGCGCTATAGACGTGGCTTACTGTCAAGGCATTAGCCTTTTTACTTCTTAGCTGGTGGATGTATCAGTACTTAATACAAAATTAAAATACTAATTAAATAAAACTGATGGAGAAACATATGTGGACTGGCTCAAAATACCATGCAGTCAATTCTACCCTTGTGTGAACGAGAGATAAAAATCCAGAAAGCCTAATTGCCAACATCCTTTGGAATAGACTCCCAGGCTTAGGGTTCCAAGCCCGACTGTTTTTAGCTGATTCTGGAAGGATTTTTGTCATCTGACTTGAACTAGAATGTCAGCTGAATGGTGCTGCTAGAATATTGTCACATCAGCATTGAGGGAATGTTTCGTGAAAAACAGAGCATTGGAAAGGACAGAGAGCTGGGCTCAAACCAACCCAACAGGCTGTTGGGTGCCATTTGTGTCTACTTATTAACAAGTGTGTGTGTGTCAGAATCCAGTCTGAGCCTTGTTCTATTATGACATAGCACCTGAAATTGTAAGGGAAAGAACTCAGAGCCCTTACTAATTCCAACTACTGGAGACCTCAGATACCTGTCAAAACATGTGTCACGTCTGTGAATGGGACGGGCTTGGCTTTGGGTGGTTTGCAAAAATGGGTTTGTCAGGAGAGTGAATTTATGCAGAGTACACCATTGATTGGATAGGGAAAGTAACCATGGGAAACATTTCAGAAATTAGACTGAAATGTGGGTCTCATATAGAATGACAGTTTCATTGACCAAAGAAAGAACTAGTTGAAGGAAGACAATGATGAGTGGGATGTTACCTTTTTTTTAGTTTGATTTGCTAGGGAGAGTTAAGACTTAAAGAAAATAATCACCTAAAAATTCAGGTCTGATGGGTGGAGAGGAAAGTCATGGAAAACACTTTTTTTTCCACTCACATAGAAATGACAGATGAAGCTTTAGGAGTAGTGCAAACCCCAGTAAAAGAGCAGAGGGAAATACAAGGCCAGTGTGGACATGAGGGGTTGTGCCTTATTGGGATGCCAGGCAAAGCAAAAGGAATGTGGTCTGGGATTAAGAGGAGGCCAGTGATGCTAAACTGCTTCACGAGAACTCAGGGATGAACAGAACACAGCGGCAGCAGCAAGGAGCCTGGGGAGGAGGAGCCGATGGTCCGTGTTCCGGAGACTCACAGGCCAGGAACCCCAGAAGGGGGCAGTTGGGTAGGGGATTGCAACTAGCTCTTAAGTGGGCCATGGCTGCACAATTTTCAGAATCCAGTGCAAAATTAAAATGTGGGGGGCCGTTGTTCTAAAATTAGTAAGACTTTTAAGATGGTGACAGCTAAGCATTAAACAAAGTAGAGGGCCCCGTAACCACCCGTGCAGCTGACCCTGCTCATTAGTGGAGGCCCAGCCTGGATGTGGTTAAAGTCCAGGGTTTCGGAAAGAAGATAATAATAAAAGTGTGCGGAAGGACGGAATCAGGACGGTAGACAGAGGAGCGTCTGGTCAAACAAGGATTCCTCTTTCTTTTTTGAGATGGGCTTCTGGGAATGTGTTTTGCAGGGAAGAAGGCGGGCACGAGAAATAACTTGGAAATGAGCCACATGCCCAACTAGCGCGCAGCTTCATTCCGGGGAAGCTGCCTGATGTCTCTGGACAGAGCAAGAGGCCTAGACAGTTTCTGATCTGGGAATTTCAGGGAATGTGCTCTAGGCCCACAACGTTATGAAAGATTCAAGTTTATCAAATCCCAGGTATCAGCAACTAGAAAATGCATCTTTAAACAAAAAGTAAGCAAGTTTAATGAAACTGAAAGTAAGTGGCTCTTCACACAGTGGCTAGAAAGCTGAAGGAAGGGTTCACCTACTGGCTGGGGCAATCAGACGTCAAATAACACCAAGCAGTGTGCTCTTTTAAACTGCTTTGGTATTATTTATTATTTTATTTTATTCCTAGTAAATATTACATTTAACTTTTGAAGTTATCAAATCTGTTTGTGGAAGTAGGCATAGTGGATTAGGTAAATTGCTGGGTGACTGATATACATTGGGTTATTGTGCACCTGGGAAACATATGCTAATTTTTCAAGTTCACATGGAAGTCCCCGTACAGTGGGTCTTTGGAGTCCAATATCAGAAAGAGAACACTGAAAACAGGGAAGAAGAATGGATTCATTCAGTGAGCTGGGATTTAGAGCTGGACAGATCAGAAATTTGAATTTTGACTTTGCTCCTAATAGTAGGATGGCTTGGACCAAAGTCCCTTTGGCTTTGTTTGCTCAACTTTAAAATGGTTTTATGACTACTTCTTGCAGATTGGGTGAAGAAGACAAGATTCACAACATTGAAAAGCAGCTGGCGTATTGCACAAACTCAGTGGACGTCAATTCTTCCTCCTCTGTTAGGAATTGTGGAGAAAGAAAGTCCTAAGAAGTGGATACAGGGCAATTAAGGAAATGTAGAGGCTTGGAGGAAAATAAGAAACACACACATACATGCATAACAGGAGAGAAACAAGCAAACGAGCAGACAAAATGTGTTGAAATGACACACGCACACACTCGCACACCCACGGACTTCTCTACCAGGGGCCTCGTTTCTTTTTCCGTTAAGAACAAATATTGCCATGTGCTCTAAACTCCTAGAATCCTTGCCATGCCTATCCTGGAAGACTGAATACAAGGTGAATCCTAGAGACGTCCACATTTCAATAACAGAAAATGTTTGGTACTCCAGTCAGTCGTCTGAAAGCACAATGCAAGTCTTCTACAACATAGCTGAACAATTCTCAATTTATCATTATTATTTATATGAATATTAAGATTGATTATGGATTGAAAAATAGCCTTTATAGAACATGAAGTTAATAGATGCTTACTCATTTAGAGAATATATTTAACTAAAAAGAATAAAACAAAATCCGTCTATACCCATCTCCCTAATTTAATCACTATCAACATCTTGATATATTTCTTCCCGTCTATTGTGCTCTCATGTGTACATGGTTGAGACTGTATTGTGTAATTCACCCTGCTTTTCTCTTTAATATTGTATAGTAAACATTTCTCTAAATCATTATAGATTTTTAAAAAATTATTTCAGTAGATTTAGGGGTATACGAGTAGTTTTTTGTTTTGGTTACATGGATGAATCATACAGTGGTGATGTCTGGATTTTTAGTGTACCTGTCACCCGGATAGTGTCCATTGCACCTGATAGACAGTTTTTCTTCCCTCAACCCCTTCCCCCTCCCCCATTCTGAATCTTCAATGCCCCCTATGTTCTCTGTATGTCCCCGCATTGTATGATATTCCACTGAATGTATGTACCATAGGTTATTTATTTCACCATTTCCCTATAGTTGGACATTCTAGGACATTCCATTTTTATTTTGTGAAAATAGTAAATAATACGATAAATATCTTGTTGGATAAAGGCTATTTTTATTAATGCTTCATAGATTTCATTTTCTTCATATATATTCATACAATTGGAATTACCAGGTCAAAGGGCGTTACTGTCTTAAGACTCATTCTTTCACTCCGTATTTGTCAAATTCAAATCATTTTCTAAAGCACTGCACTCCGGTACACTCTCAGGAGCAGTATACAAGCTGGACGTACATCTTTTAGAAGGAAGCTTTTTTCTGATATATGTGCACCTTTCTATGCTGAGGCTAAATCTTAGCAAACAACGACTATGTTTCCTTTCTAGTCTTTGGGATCACATGACTTCTGGATGGCCAAGAAGATCTACAAAATGATAAAGCAAACATTTATAGCAAACAAAAGCTTCCAAGTGTTGGCGAGGGGAAGGGGCAGGTGAGACTTACTGTTATATACAGGAGCAAAGACTGGCCTTCCTGGGAAACACCCAAGGGCCTGGGTAGATTTTCACTGGAACATGAGAAATTCTTTTTTTATGCTGAGGTTAGTGTTTTATGATTCTTTTTGTCTGGCAGCGACTTTCATAGTATCAACAGATAAAGTCTGCTATCTACTAATTTAATCTGCCACACTCTGTACCTCCATACATTGCTGCTTATATTTAGAATCAACTCTCTCTCTCCAAATACCAGGCAGATTTCAAACCCTACTAAGCCAGAGAATGTGTGTTATAACCCTGTTGTTCCTTAAAACACACACACACATCTTGAGAATCCACCCTGAAAAATATGGCCTTTGCTTAAAAAAAAAATAGGAGAAGAAGACAGTTTACACTGCTGTGTAGCAAAGACCATATTTTCTCGTATTTAGGAACAAAGACATGTCAGGCTTTATTGAGCACATCACTAACTATATAACTAGCGTTAAACACTCTATTTGCAACTGTTGCTGTGTATTTTGTGTGTGATTATCACCCCTAGATCTGCATCCTATAAAAAGATATTTCTGTTTGCTTAATTATAAAGCTCTTTATGAACAGGCTCATCTGTAAATAGCTTGGTGCAGCTGAAATAGAAATATAATTATAATGAAGGCAGATGTTTGTGAGATACTGGCTCATGAAACTTGTTCAGAATCTACAAAGGAGAAACGCTGTGAGCGTGTGTTTACTGGTGGGCCAGAGCTGGGAGCAAGGAGTGTTTGCCTCTATACTTATTTTGAAGTCGTCTTATTTCCTCTCAACCTTTGCCTTCTCAGATCTCTGTAGTTTGGAGAAGGAGTGGGGTACCTCATCTTGTTACTGAGCTGCAGGGAAAGTGGATGTACAGAAGAGACTGAAACAAAATCGGTTGCAGGGAAGGAAGCAGAATTTATGGCTGTGGTTCCAGCATTTGCACAACTTGGGTTGAGTTTTAGTGGCTTGGAATTCAGGGGGAAAGATTTTGGTGTGGTCAAGAAGACATTTCTTCAGTGATTAAAATTTCCTTTCTTTATGCAGTTTTTCTGGAAGGCACACACAAGAAGGGCCTAATGTATGGAGAGGAGAAGGTTAAAAAAAAATGCTGATGTAACAAGCTTCTTTTCCCATTCTGGAAAGTAGATACACTGATAAATGATTCTCGCGAACTTGGGAGAACACAGTAGCTTGTGCGAGGTTTTACATTTTTTTTTTAAATCTTCCAATCAAAGCCTTATTTCTAGGCTGATAATCAGTTGTTTTATTTAAACCTCTTTGAATAGAGTTACATTTTTCTGAAATCTTTTGTAAGTGGACGTGGTCTTAAAGTCACTATATTCATTTGTCCACGTTTTCTGAGTCATTATGGTGTTGGGTCTTTTTTAGCACTTGGAAAATGTTAGTGCTTAATTTTTAAGATCCTAATAATCGAATGAATTGAAAAGAAGATTAATCTCCCTAAGTTAATCTGCCTGTAGGCACATTCTTTATGGAAATACAGGTAGGCCTTGGTATTTTAGAATTTGTGTTGGAAGATCAGTAGGCATTAATGACCATGACTTTCAAACATAAATGAGTGTGAACTATTTTCCGTGTTCACCTAATACAATGAAATATACGTGCCCCTAAAATACTGAATATGGATTGTACTTTTAAAAGTCTAATTAATTACTTTTTAACTACTAGATGAGATCAGGAATCTTATGGTTGATCATGAATTTTTTCATAAAGTGACCAATTTCTCTCATTTCTGTCTAGATTTTATATATGTAATAAATATAATTAAGTATACATAATGGATTTTATATGTGTATAAATCAATATATTTATACATCTGATATATAAGCACATACATAATATATGTATAAATATACATTTTATATATATATATCTCCTGTATCTTTACATTACTCACACTTGAGCACACACCATCCACCAAAATTATTTTACTGTATGTACTGGGAATTGGAAATCGCTAATTATGAATGTAAATGTCCATTATAAAAAATAACATTCCTCAATTATCTCCCATCTTAAGAGAATATACTTAACGAGTGAATTTTTTATACACGTACCCTTTCAAACGTGTGCACGCTCACCGTTGTCATATCTAGGTGGGAGTCACTCCATGTGGCCCGCTGGGGTCAGTGGGTGTCCCGTGGAGACCAGGTGCCATGGGGCAGGCCACTCAGTGCCAATCAGCAGCCAGAGGTGCTGTCGGAATTGTGCTGGAGCAACAAAGATGGTAACAGCAATTATGTATTAAGTGCCCGCTATACGCCAAGCTCTATGGCAAGTGCCTTACATGTGTAACTGATGTACAAAGTAGGCTCCTGTTCCGGTTTTCAGCTGAGGAATTGAGATGTGGAGACACTATGCACTGTCTAGGTTTGTGATGGTAAACAGTGCCACGGAGAACACTCTTATATATAACAAAGCATTTGCCTTAGACCCCTCCAAAAATATTCAATTAACACATCAGTGAAACAATTATTAAGGTAATAAGCCATACAAGTAAAGAGCACAAGAGCTCTCTAAGTTTCGTAGCAAAAGCTTTGGAAGTTAGAAAGCAGGAACACAAGGAATAACTAACTTAGCAAAGAAAGTTGGTTTCTAAATCATCAGTGAGAAAGGCTGAGAAACATATCAATTTTGCAAAGAGCTTGTCTATAGGAATTGTCTATATCAGATGCCTCCAAAAGTTGGAGCATAGGTGGGGCTGAGAGCAGGAGGGTTCTTTGAAAGGCTGTTTAGAAGTAGCTAAGGCCCTGGGTTGTGACATGACTCTGCACGGAAGGGAAAGCCCTCTCTCCAGTCCCAATAGATCATTGGAATTCTATTTTCTAAAGAGATAAAGCACATATTAATAGTTTCTGAACTAGAGGAAATAGATCAAAATAGATCACAGGCATACCATCCTGAAAAAGAAGGATTAAAGGAAATTCTGTGTGCTGAATATCGAGACTTCCCTAGTCCTCTTCACCTCCTTGTCTGCCTGGAGAGGACAGGTAGACAGATCTGTACGTTTCAGGTAGAACATTCAAAGATTCCTATTTGACAAATCTGACCAGCCCAAGAGAAGAGACTTGAAGACACCAATATCAGGATATTTCTTCCAAAATGGTCCAGTCATTCACCCCACAAGGAAACTCACAGGTGACAATCCCCATATACTATAGAGCTTTCAAAAACTTCTAAATATGTTTCATCTTTTAAAATGAAGGTAATAATGGCAACCTTGCATGCCAGAGGTGAGGGTTATTAATAAATGGTATAATGTATGTGAAATAAATGTGTGTATGTGTATATATGTGAAGAGGGAGAGAGAAAGAAAGATTGCAATATATTAGGTATGAGTAAACATTCTCTTTTCCTCCATTTTTTCATCATCCACATTTGCCAGAGAATTCTCAGGTAAGTCGAGTCTACTATGAAATATCTTGATGATCTGAGACAAATTATAAAATCAAAAAATAATAGAGTTGGATTAAACCAAGGTTTTGTCCAGTGCTAAAATGTCTATGAATTTAGTGCATCCTTTTATTTTATTTTCAGTATATTCTACCTTAGAAACAAAGAGGCGAATAGCTTGGGGAAGGAGAGGAGACCGAGAACTTCGCAAAACATTTACATTGACTTTAAAATCTCACTGTTTCCTTGGTCTATATTTTGTGAACAAATTGGCATGAGGAGAGAAAGGAACTTGAAGTTTTTAGCAAGAAGGATCAATTTTAGTGGGTTTCTTATTTCAGGGGACAGTCACTAGCAGCTTGGCGGGGTGGTTCACTTTCATTTTGACTTCTTCCAGGTGAACTCCCAACTTAGAGAGCATATTAGAGGGTGTAAGCATATGTGAACTGAAACTAGAAAACAGTCTCAAGAACACAAAGAAAAACAATATTGAGGGTATTTAATGGAAAAGATATCTGGAAAAGAGTGGTGAGGTTTTCTACAGAAAAAAAAATAATTGTCATTGATTCTGAAACTATGCATTTTAACCCCCCAAATCTTCACCATGATCTCGAGGACTCTTTAGAGTTATTTGCAAATGCATCACACCTTTCTAAGAACTTCTGAACCCCCCTACTCCAGTGGCTTCCTTTTCTGGATGAGCAAGCTAAGGCTGAGAACTGGAAGTGATTTGCCCTCAGGGGCCAGAGTAGAGTCAGGATTAGAGCTGGGCCTTCCCGCTGTCCCTCACCTCCGCACCTCAGGCAGACCCCAGCGCTTTATATGTACCGGTGTTTACTTGCCTACTTGGTTCCAGACAGAAGAGGAAGAAAGAGGAGGAGGAGAAGGAGGAGGAGGAGGAGGGGAGGTGAAGGAAGAAGAAAAGGGTAATAAAAAGCAAAAAAGGCAGACTCAGATAACTTATTTTTTTTTTCACTCACCCCTCAAGGCCAAGGTCATTTACTGATATTTAATATTATTTTTAAGTAATAAAGGAGTGGTTTTTATTAAAGAGCCAGGTAAACAGAAATTTATTTAAAAACCTAGGTTAGTAAACAAGATTTCAGTCATTTTACACTGCCTTTTATTTTTGGGCTTTCTGTGATAACGTTCAGAGATGCTGGGCACATGTTCCAGCCTGTGGACCCTACTGCTCATTTTGAACTGGTTGAGGGCTGTGAGCAGGTGGGAGGAGTCTCTGATGTTGACACAGGTGTTGTCTTTCTGGATCTGTATATAGATTTTTTTAATCTGTAGGATTTCTAAGAGGAAGAGGGATTTCATTCATTGCAGACCTACCCACAGTGTGTCAATATCTGTTTATCGACTGCTTACTTTAAATTTAGAGATAATAGTCTTTTAGTTTCTGTGCATTAGTTTACGGACCTGAATAAGTAATTGAACATGTGATATCTTTTTCAGTCATTGAGTTGATGTTGATTCTTATTTGTTCCTTTGACCTGAATATATTAGACATATTGAAAATATAAAATGATATGAATCAATGCATACCCTCAAGGGAGGTATTCATTTCCCTAGTGAAATCTAATCATTTATTTATTTATTTATTCAATCAGTGACATTAACTGAGAATCTACTATGGGCCAGGCTCTGTGCTAGGTGCTGTCATGTGCTAGATGACAGAGAGTAAGAAAATATTCTTCTTTCATTTCCAGTAAATTTCAATCTAACAGCAATGACAAGGCAGATGTACAAAGAGCTTAGGCAAGGTAGGAAATGATTAACAGCTCTGAAAGAGGCACAGATATGGTACAACCAGGTAGAGGGGGGAGATGTGTTCTCCTCTCTGGAGATGGGATAGGAACAGATGACCAAATGTATGAAATTTTGTGCTGGACACATTGTATTAAGTGCCAAGAGTACAACAACAACAACACAAACAAATGGCTAATTTTAGCACTGTTTCCTTGAATTGGTAGTAGAGGGAAAGGCCATTTTACTAGAGACAGAACGAACAAATTTCTGGGACCAGATTCCTATTGGTACTTGTTGGTGAGGTTTGAAGCTTCTCTATCAGAGAGCCCAGCCTTTCTCTGGGAGAAGTGTTAGTTTTCTACTATGAGAATCTCCCCCAAAGAACCACAGGGGTGCCTACCTGGCAACACTGAAACAGTGACATCTTTTTTAAGTTATATCCTGTCTTAAATATTTTCAAATACTTTTTACCAAAGAAATAGTTTAAATGCTGTGGCAGACAGACTGTAGGGTGGCCCCGTGTACTTGCCATTTACTTTCCTCCCTGCCTCAGGTTGTTTTATATGGCAAAGGTGATGGGATGTGTTACAACACACCTGTGTGCAGGCACACACACACACAGTACCCATGTTTCTGGCATGCGTAAGAGATGTGTTGTTTAATTCACCAATTTTGTGGCAATTTCTTACATAGCATAGAAGATGAATGCAAATGTGATGGCCAGATACACGAGGAGTATTTCTGTGAAAGCAACAAAAACAACGGATCCCTTCCCACCTGTAAAATATTATGTGACTAGTACACAGATACACTTCACTTGAAAGAAGCCCAGTACAGAGAACTGAGAAACAAACTGATCACTCATAATTCCATATCATTATACAAAATTGAAGAGGAAGGAATATTTTCTAAAAGGCCAGCATTATCCTGATAACAAATCCAGAGAAGGATGCTACGAGAAAGGAAAATTACAGGCCAATATCTCTCATAAACACAGATGTGAAAATACTCAACAAAACACTAGACATTAAAACGATCATACACCATGATCAAGTGGGATTTATCCCTGGGATGCAAGGATGGTTCAACACATGCAAATCAATAAATGTGATACATCACATTAACTGAATGAAGGTTAAAAATCATATGATCATCTCAATAGACACAGATGAAGCATCTGACAAAATTCAACATAAAAACTGGATAAAACTTTCAGTAAATCAGATATAGAATGAATGTACCTCAGTACGATAAAGACCGTATATGACAAGCCAACAGCTAACATCATACTTAATAGTGAAAAGCTGAAAGTTTTTCCTCTAAGATCAAGAACAAGACAAGGATGCCCACTCTCACCACTTCTATTTAACATAGCGCAGGAAGTTCTAGCCACAGTACATAGACAAAAAAAAAAAATCACATAAATCATAAAGGAAGAAGTAAAATTGTCTGTTTGAAGATGACGTGATCTCTAAAGATTCCATAAAAAAACTGTTATAATTAATAACCAAAATCGGTAAAGTTTTAGGATATCAATTCAACCTACAAAAATCACTTGTGTTTTTGTACACTAACAATGAACTATATAAAATGAAAATAAAACAATCTCATTTACAATAGCATCAAAAACAATGAGATGCTTAGGAATAAATTTAACGAAGGAGGTGAAAGATCTGTACACTGAAAACTATAAGACATTGATGAAAGAAATTGAAGAAGACAAATAAATGGAAAGATATCCCATGTTCGTGGATCAGAAGAATTAATGTTGTTAAAAAGTCCACATTACCCAAAGTAATCTATAAATTAAATGCAATCTCTATGAAAATTACAAAGGCATTCTTCATAAAAATAGAAAAAGAACTTCTAAATTCATATCAAACCACAAAAGACCCTGAATAGCCAAAGCAATCTTGAGAAAAAGTAACAAAGCTAGAGGCATCACACTTCCTGATTTTAAAGTATATTACAAAGCTATAGTAATAAAAACCAGTATAGCTGGAATAAAAAATAGGTTCACAGACCAATACAATAAAGTAGACAGCCCAGGGATGAACCCACACAGTACAGTGAATTAATATTTGGCTAGAACACTGAGAATACACAATGGGGAAAGGATAGTCTCGTCAACAAATGGTGTTAATGAAACTTTCTGAAATAATAAAGCACAGGGAAGTTGGCTGATCTTCGCACTGAATTTTTGGATATGATACCAAAAGCACAAGCAATAAAAGCAAAAATAAGCAAGTGGGACTACATCAAACTGAACACTTTTTGCACAGCCAAAGAAATAATCAACAAAATGAAAAGGCAACCTGTGGAATGGGAGAAGATGTTTGCAGACCATATATCTGATAAGGGTTAATATACAATATATACAAGGAAAAAATACAATTCAACAGCAAATAATACCTCTAAATAACCCAATTAAAAATTGAACAAAGAACCTGCATAGACATTTCCCCAAAGAAGATAGACAAATGGCCAATAGGCACATGAAAAGATGCTTGCTATGAGTAATCATCAGGGAAGTGCACATCAAAGCCACAGTGAGGTAGCACCTCCCACTCATTAGGGTGGCTATTACTGAAAAGATGAAAAATGACAAGTGTTGGCAAGGATGTGGAGAAACGGGAACACCTGTACGCTGTTGGTAGGAATGCAAGTTGATACAGCCATGGATGAAAATAGTATGGAGATTTCTCAAAAAATTAAAACAAAATTACCATATGATCCATCAATCCCACTGTTGGGTATATATCCAATGGAAACAAAAAATCAGTGGCTAGAAGAGATATCTGCTCTCCTATGTTCATTACAGCATTATTCATAATAGCCAAGACAGGGAAACAGCCTAAATGTCAGTGAATAAATGGATAAAGAAATTGTGGTATACACCTGCAATAGAATATCATTCGGCCTTATAAAAAGGAGGAAATTCTGCTATTTGTCACAACTTGAATAAAGCTTGAGGACATTATGCTAATGGATCAGTCAGTCACAGAAGGACGTACTGCATGACTACACTTTTATGTGATATCTAAAGTAATCAAACTCATACAAGTAGAGAATGAAGTAGTGGTTGGCAGGGGCTGGGTGGTAGGGGAAATGGTGAAATGTTGATCAAAGGGTACAACTTTTCACTTACAAGAGGAACAAGGTCTGGGCATCTAATATATATATAATAGTGTAGGTGGTGAATGGGTGTGTTAATTTGATTGTGGTAATCAGTACACAATACATACCTATATCAAATCATGTTGCACACCTTGATGTATACAATCTTGATTTTTTAATTAAATATTAAAATAAAAAGAAAGAACTCCTACCCAGGCCTGTCCGATTAAAGCTAATACTCTTTCCACTGAACTTTGTGCATTCTTTTCCTAAACAGTTAATAGACTGGTTATTTTGGAATAGAAATGTAGAAATGAGCTTGTGAATGAATTTGAAAATCATATGAAAAGTAAAATGAGGACTTGACTTAGGGATGGCGACTGTTTCTTATCGGGGAGCGTAAGGACGTGTGATGTGGAAATCTGGGATCCAAGATGCTAAATGCTGCAGCAGTTATTCTCTTGCAGTGTGAGCATTTGAGTGTACGTCAAATAAAATCAAATTAGTTTTCACAAATGAGTGTGACACATATTCTTAAAAGTAGAATATCATCTAGGAGAGATTATCCCATTGCATTTCTTAAACTTACCGAAGAATGGGGAAAAGACTTATCTTTTTATTTTCAAAAACACAACAAACGGTGTTCTATAAAGAACCCCTGAATTTTAGTTTGTTTTAAATGCCAAGTGTGTGTGTGTCTAACTAAAAACAACATATCAAAACACAATAAAATACCTGCACAGGTGCCAGGATCTGCTGGTAGACTGCCCCCCTCACCTTGGATGCCGGCAGACACAGTCTTGAAGAGACTCAGGGGGTCTTAACTTCCTCGTTTGATTAAGGAAAGGCACTATTGTAAAACCAAACTAACCCCACCTGCCAAACAAACTAGGCGCCAACCTTCTTCTCCCTGAAATCCGAAGCAAACACAGTGTGAATCATTTAAAGAGGCACTTATGTCACTGAAGGGTGGCAGTTGGCTTCTGTAGGCGCATGGGTGCACATCCCTTTGACTAGAAAGTGCACTAGAAAATACTCTTGGCAGATATTTTGAAGAGAATGGAGAGTGTCTGATAGTAATAGATGAACTGCATGTCTTCACTTGAAAAGGAAGATATAGTTGTCAAGTTTGGGATGAACTGTAGGTATATTTTCACCTGACTATGCTAAATATGTCATTAGTTAATGTATCCAAATGCTTTAATATGGAAATGTTACCCATTCATTTATTATACACACATCATTATCTCTAAAACCGGCAATTTCACAATTATTTTTTATTTTCATCCTTGTAGCCTCTGGGTTCTTTGGCAAAGAGAAACTGTTGCTATTAAATTGCCCTCACAGTTCCCAACATCTGACTACACTGATAGTTTTTGCGATGTAGATCACAGGTTGAAAACTGTATATCCTTTAGGAAGTTGTAAGGATTTTGGCCTTTCTCATACCTCTGAGGGTTATTAACATGGTCTAAAAACCAGACATAAACATAAAAGAGATGAAGAATCAACTGTTATGTATTTGGATGTTTATGAATGTCTAGCTGGCCTGACAGATAGGAATAATAAGAAATAGTAAGAAGCCATGGAGGAGTCAAGGAGCAGACAGATCAGATGGATCTAATCTGTTGGTCAAATGAGGGTGTGTGTATGTACACACGTGTGTGCATATACGTATGCAGGCTTATGTAGAATGAAGTAACCTGTGACTTTTAATAGATAATTTGGGGTATCCTATTTGGAGTGCATGGATTTGGGGTCTCTTTACCATTATGGTTTTAGAAGGGGGTCAAAATGTCTTTCTTGTGGTGAGATATACTACTACAGGTGTATGTCAATTCAAATCCCACACCCCGGCTAAAGTACCAGCTCCCAAAGAAAGTAATCCCCTCAGGTTGGGACGGGGGCCTCAGTTTATTTGGCATGGTGCAATTGTTTTCTCAGTGAGTAAACATCTTAATCCAAAAGATATAGAACTAAATATAGAGAGGAAAAAGAAAATTACATAGTGTTAATATTGCTGTTATAAGTGTAGAAATAATCTTTGTATAGCTGATATTTGGATTTGTAATATTTTTGTTGATTTGTCACATTCGATCTAACATATGGAATTGAAAATGTGCAAGTGATATTAGATTTGTGGTTTTAATTTTTTAAATAATATTTATTGTTAAATAGTCTCAGAAACACAGAAAACTTTTAATACAATGAATTTTTTTTCCCTGACACATTTATGAATCAGTTCCTGAACTAATGCTCCCTCACACCTGGACACTTGAGTGCGAATTTTCTACAAACAACAGCATTTTTCTACAAAATCTTAATACAACTATCAAAATTAGGAAATTAATATTCTCACATATTTAATCCTCAAACCCTACGCATGTTTCATTAACTGTTCCAACAATGTTTGAAGGGACTGGTTCGGAATTGTGCTGAATTTAGTTGTCGTGTACTGCTAGTCTCTTTTATCTTGGAACAATTTCTCCATCTTTTCTTGGCTCTTGTTCTTGAAGCTTGAAGATTGCAGGGCAGTTATTTTATAGAAACTCCCTCGATATTGGCTCATCTGCTATTTCCTTATGATTAGATTCAGGTTACACATCTTTGACAGGCATAGATCACAGACTTGATGCCATCTTCTCATTGCATTCTATGAAACTTCAAATTTCCCCTTTATTCATGCTGTGCAGTTTAATTAATAAGTGCTTTATAAATATAGCTGGAAATGTTAAGAAAGTTTAATTAGATTTTTATAAATAGGACTAAATATTAAAGTCTCCCTTGAAAGTGATATAAAATTTGGTAGAGTTGTCAAACTGATAAGATTTTCAAGTTGAAACTAACAGCTTAGAAAGACCAGATTTTTGAATTTGTCAATGAATAGGCTTATTTATTTAAATCCCTGAAATGACAATAACATTTACTTTCCACTTATAAAATCCATCATCCGGGATTGGTGGCCTTTGTAAAAGCTGGTTTGGTTTCAAGATGGGGCAGACACAAGATTGAAGTGAACCTGAGTGGAGTACCTCAGAGATCATCTCAACCACCCATCCCCTCACTTTTCAGGTGGGGAAACTGAGGTCCAGGTACAGGGAAAGAAGTGCTCAAAATGTGAGGATGCACGCAGGGAGCCCTCCCTTCGTGGAGCAGGAGCAGTGATGTGGGTGTCGCCGTCTGCAGGGCCCTGGAAAGTCCAGATCCTGATTGGAGGTGTGGGGAGGGGAGGGATGGGAGTGGACCTCACGGCGACGCTGGTTCCTGGGCATCTTCAGCATGTGCTGGGCTCCCTGTCGCTGCATAGGGGGGCTTTGGGAGGCTGGCGCTGTGGGACTCAGTAAAGAAGTGGTGGAGCTGAGGTTAAGCCCCCGGCCCGAGGCACGACCCTGCCCCACACACACCTTGGCAGCACCAAGGCCAAGCTTCTGGGGATGCAGGTGCCAGCCTGCCCTCAGGGGCCAACAGGATGAGGACGACCAGGGCTTCCTGCCACACAAAGGGATCCAGTTCCTAGTCAGTTTACAGAGGCCATGCGCCTTTTCACGAAAGCCACTCAATGCAGCTTAATTCGTAAGACATTTTGCAAGACATTTTTTTGTAATAATTTTGTAAGACATTTCACATCAGTAACATCACAAATCACTCTCATATTCTCATTTTTCATCCAATAAATACTTTTTTTGGATAAATCCAGCAGCTGGATTTTCTTGCTAGAAGACCCGTCTCAGGGCCTGAGCCGGAAAAGCTTGCCTGTGGGCCCAGGCCTCCCCAGGGTTTCTCTGCCCAGGCGACCTGCTGCCTTCTCGGGCCCTGGCCGCTGGCTTCTCATGCTCACTGTCCTTCCCAGCTGCTGCTCACGTTCTGACCCCGTCTTGATGGTGTCCTGTTCTGAGATGAGCTGGGTTCTCCCCACATTGTAAGAAACTGCGGAGCCGCGCTATGCCCCCCACCCTCCTCCCAGCCTCTCTCTTCCTTTAAAATCCTCCAGACACATCGGGGACCAGCCACCAGAGTCCCCAAAGGGACTGTGCCACTAGGCGAGCTCCGCCATCCTTAGAGCAACGATGCTCTATGCAAGGTGTCCCCTCCTTTCCTTGTGCTCAGGCTGCAAGTGGCCTGGGGCTGGGACGAGGGTGCCCACCAGTTGATACTCCATGTGTGCATGTTTGGCCCAATCTGCCCTTGAACTGAGCCCAGGCTCCACCTAAAGAGCCCAGCTGCCTGTGCCCTGAGCAGGCAGCCTTCAGGGGAAGGAGAGGAGTTCTTGGCATGTGTACCCGCTGGTGACCAGCACCGTGCCGGAGCTCGACTCCCTCTTCCCTTTTACCTGCACCTGCAGTCACTGAGATGGCGCTATTTCCCTGGGCTCAGGGCTGTGGCCCTCAAGCTTGGCTGCACATTAGAATCACCTGAGGAGCTTCTAAATGTCCCCAGAGTCCAGGCTGCACCAAAACCCAACCAAATGAGAACCACTGAAAGTGACCCCCAGGCCTCAGTAACTTTCAAAGTTCCCCAGAGGACTGTGGTGGCAGCCAAGCTTGACAACCGCTGGTTAAAGGGAAACAAAGGCTCCCCTGGAATAAATCTCTCGCTCACCGTTTCTTTGCCTCTCTCCCTGCATTCCTTCTCCCCAGCTCTCACTCTCTTCCTTTCTCTTACTTCCTTTCTTTTATGAGTTTCATAGTTCTTTTTTAATCGCTCATTTCATAAATGTATTAGAAAGGTTTTATGGACCACCTGCTACATGCCAGGCACTGTGTTAGACGGTGCACGTTCAGTGGTTTCAAAACAAAATAAAACAACAACAAAAATTAACCAAAGGGGGTGGGACAAGATCCTTGACTTCACAGAGTTTACAGTTGAGTGGGGGAGATGTTCTTCAAGTAAACACGAAACAAATACATCATTTTAAATTATTATTCAGTTTATGAAAGAAATAAGTAGATTTCTAAGAGAGAGAACGGAACGGACTGCTCAGTTCTCGGTGGTCATGAAGCCCGTCTTGGGGGAGGTAGCATTTGAATTGTGACCTGAAAGATGAAGAATGACAGCAGGAGTGTTCCAGACAGAGGGGAGCCCGTGCAGAGGCTCTGGGCTGGGGCAGGCGCAGTGCGTTCGGGTCACAGCAGGACCCTGGGGTGGGAGGCAGGGCTGGGTGAGATGCAGGTGGAGCGGCAAGTTCGGTCCCACAGAGCTGTAGGTAGGAGGCTGACATCCTGGATTCACATTTTTAAAGATCACCCCAGAGAAGGAACTGCATAATTAATTAGTGAAAAATATCTCATTTCAAACAATTAAGATCTGCTTAGAATAAAATCCTAACCCTAATAGAGGGCATGGTGATATCATGGATTTAATTTGCTGTTGCATCGTGGGGTTCCGACCCCTATGGCCCTACCTGTGCTCCGCGGTGGCCGTCAGTCTGACGGTTTGCTCGGTGTTTGGTTCACCATCAGCTACAAGCCCTGTCCTGCATTCTCCATCCATGCCTGGGTCATCTTCCCTTGGGAGTGCCAGTGTGGTGCAGAGGGCAGGTGTCCTCTGTCATACTGGGTCAGCCTCAACCTTGGGCAGCCCCTGTGTCCCTGGTCTCAGGGATGGGGCCTCCCAAGGATGTCCCCTCCCCAGCTGTAGGACATCTCTATTTTTCTGAGCCCTGGGTTTTCTCTTTTACCTCCCTGAAGTAAGAAAAGTTTCATTTTGTTTTGTTTTCTGTTCCTTTTCTCCAGCTGCAGTGGATTTTCAGCTGGGCAACCGAGTCTTCCTGCGGCGGCTTCAGCCTGTGATTCCATGAAGGAGATGGGGGGATCCTGTGCCTTTCCTGCCGCTGCTGCTTCCCTCCCACCTGCTGCCAACGCAGCTTCCTCAGGTGGCAGCTCTCCCCATGGCTGTCTTATGCGCACCCTGCAAGGGGCCTGGAGAAGAACATGGAGCTTGACACGACTCCCCCGTGGCTGTGGCACCCAGGGCTACCCTCGTGCCAGCCCTCGCTTAGTTCCCATGTTCCCTGAACTCCTCCTGCTGGCCTGTCCGGCAGCAGAGTCTGCTCCGGGAGGCAGGCCACCGCATGCCCTGCCCCTTACCATGCTCCCTTACATTTTGGATTGATTGGCTGCACCGAGACCTCAGGTCTCTCATAGGCTCCAGAAGTTTTGTGAACTTGCAGGTTATCTGCCTTTTGCTGTTGTATTTCCAGCTTTCTGTAACTAAGTGGTAGCCATGAGTTCCTCATCCTTTTATCCATTATTAACACAGTGACTGCCACACTAGGAAAAAAACATTTTTTTCCTTGGGGCCACGGTGTTTTATTACATAAATAGAATAAAAACTTCAAAAACAAAATGATCCTTTCTAATTTAATGAAAAATTTGTTATTTTTTATTGTTTTCTGGGAGTAGTTACATATAACTTGAACGGGCCTGTTTTGCAGAGTGCCTGCCACAGACTATAGGCTCTGTGTGGGTTTGTGGAATTCAACTGCATTCTAAAAGCATGGCACTGCAGTGCTCTGCACCAGTCTGAAGACTGAGTACGTCGCAGCTGAGAGCCTGGCTAGGCATTCAGGCTTTCGGTCCCACCTCTCGAAGCTCTCGCGTCAGGACTCTGGTAGTGGCTGCTGTCGACATTGCCTGAGCACCCCGACACCCAGGACAGCCCTGCTTTGGCAACCAGCGTCATGGATAATGAAAATTCTTCTCACAGCACGTATGAAATTTAGCTCCCAGGCCGCTTTCCACTGCACACAAAGCTAAACACGTCGCCAGGTTTCTTGACTTCGTGTGACCAGTCTCCAAAGTGAAATACATTGTTGCATTGGCGTGTGACTTCCCAGCGTTGCTCTGACATTACCACCATGGTGTCCCAGATGGGCAATGGTGAGAGAATGAGGTGGAGTGCTGCAAACTTTAACAGCAGCCTTTGTTTCGGCATCCACATCCGGGAAGCACTCCTTCCCTTCCCTAGGCAGGGCCACAGGCGCCTCTCGAGACTCCCGTGGGCCTCGGGTGTCTCAGAGCATGCCCAGGTCTGGGCAGCTCTCACTTTCCTTCTGCTCCTGAGGCAGAGGCCCATCTGGCTCTCCCAGAAAAGCTTTCTGCGTAAGAATACACATGTCCCACATTAGAGAAGGTAACCTTCTTCCTCAGCCTGTCTCCAGCTTAAATCCCAGTTTGCCCAGATGCTCCAAGCTTGTCCCGGACTCACCCACCCCCGTTGTTCTCAGAGTCTGTTCCACACAACAGAGCATCTCATATATCCCAACCCAAACTGCGTGTTCTCTTATACTTTGTTCTCACAGATTATAACCTCCTTAGAGCAGGAGTCCTGTGTTAAAATTCTCTACTCTGGTTTTGAAAAGCCAATTATAGGCCAAGATAAAAAGTGGCTTCTTAGTAAACATTTGCTAAGTCTACACCACCTCCACTCTTATGTGCTGAAAACATTTCACTGAAAGAGTACTCACGCAGCGGTTAGAAACACTCAGAAAGTCAAGATCTGATGATCCTGCACACATATTTCAGGGGTACTAAATTAATGTTCTCTGTAAAACATTGCCTGATGCCCTGGTGTTGCCAAGATTGAATGGTGGCTGGGCTGGGAGAATCAGTTTCAGACCACCATGAAAAACATTTCAATCAGCCAGTAAGGGCAGGTTTGTGTGGACACACAATGTTCCAGGCTGGGGGATTGCCTGTGTAGCACCAGCCTAATAGTTCGTACTGCTTCACGCTCCTCTTAGCTGCCTGCTGGTGGGCGCAACTCAGGTTATTTTTAGGATTGACAGTTGGCCAGCACTGACCTCTCTGCCTATGCAGATTTATTTCATAGGGTGGGGGTGATGGTTTTTATTTTGTTCTTTTTGGGAGAGTTTGGATAAATGTCCCCACCCTTCTTCATGCATCTCTGGGATCAGGAAAAGAAGTGTGGATTTAAGAGAAGGAGCCAAAGAAGAACAAATGAAAGCTGCTGGCCACTGTGGAGTTAAGCCCCCAGGAGGCAAGGCTGTGCCCTGTCACTGCTCCTCTCTCCTAGCACAGCTGCAATCAGACAGTGTTTATTGACTATGAGATGAATGATCGTGTTGAAGGAGGGGTAGAGATCTTCCTGTCAATGAAAGATTCGATCTCACCTCTAAGTTTATGCCACGATTTACGTGGTAATGGACATGGTTTAGCAGAATGCGTTTCATCCCCAAACTTCACTCCTTGTTTAAAGCCACTGGCTAGGCACCAGCACAGCCTGGGCCAGGGAGAGCAGTTGGTGCCTTAGTCATCATCTGTCCTGCCTGTGCACTCCAGGGACCAGGAAATTTACATTCAGAATCACATAAAGAATTAGCACATGGATGCCTTTGTTCCCAACCAGTAAGGCCGTTCATCCTGTCCCCAGCCTAACTTCAAGGTCTTTGGAAGCCCTGTCAGCCATCCAACCTGCCCATCGCTTTGTTCTAAGAATCCGATTCAAGGGTGTCTTGCATCTCCTGCTTCTAGGTGGCTTTGTGATTGTGCAGAAATCTGTGGCATGCTTTTGCCTTCCTTGAGTATTGGGCATCGTTTGTTATAAGGCTTATATCTTTCTATTTCATTCTAGCTGTCTATTGTATAAATGGGAGTGTGGTTTCAGTTCAGTTCCAAAAATACTTGTCTAGTCTAGTGCTTCTACTGCACTGTGATTAAGATAAAGAGAGATGCCATATTCATGACTGTCAGATACACAAGGAATGCTTCCAGTCACATCTGCGCTAAACTGAGCTTTAGAGGAGAGAGTAAGACTTTCCTTATGACTTTCCTCCTCCAGCACGTTTCATGCTCAGTTGTCAGCTACATTTCTTGTCCTGTCCTGTGAGCCAGGCCCTGTGCCAAAGCCCTCCCTGGCATTCCCTCACTGAGCCTCTTAACTACACTCTTACGAAGTAGGGCAGGATCACTCCCACTTTACAAAGATGAAGAAACTAAAATTCAGGCTCAGAGAGGTTGTACAACATACTCAAAGCACCAGGCACAGAAGAGAAGTACATTTCCAAGGGCACAGAACGGTAAGTGATGGAGCCAGGACCTGAACACAGGCTCTGGACTCTGCAGTCACAGCCCTTCATGCAGAAGGCTTTCTAAACACCTTACAGAGGAATGAATGGATGATCTGTACCATGGCGTGGATGTCCTCACAGTGTTTTTGTAGAGATAAGATACATAGACCTTGAATACAGAGAAGATAGGATAATATATAATTAAGAACTAAAATAGATCAGGGATAATGGATTTTATGCTCCAAGAAGCCTTTGTGATTTAGTCTAATCCCATTATCTTCCTATAATCAATGAGGAGACTGAGGACTATTGAAGTATCAAATCTTGTCCAAAGACACAAAACCAGCTATGGCCAAGCCAGTACACATTCTAGGTTGCCTTAATGCCAATCCATTATTCATTTTGATACAGTCTGCTGCCTTGATGGCTTCTCAGAATCAGACATTATTTGTGTTTTAGCATTCTATGAAAAGGTGTAGGTTTGGGCCCAAGAATGTCTGGTTAGTGCATTTCAACTGAGGGGAACAAAGCTGATCCTCACCCTAAATTATGTGGCAATGTCTGAATGAGTTAAACAAGGCTCAATGTCATCCCCAAAATGTGTAATGTCAGCCAGAATGGTATTTACAGATGAAAGAGATGTTATTAGTGGGGCAATCTGGTTAAACGAATATTGTGCCATATTATCTCAAATTTGTAAGATAACAGTTATAACAATTTTATGGAAAATGGCTTCCGAAATTATACCCTTATGGAGTGCACGCATTAATAACACACCACAAGGACACATAAATTATATAAGAGTCATATCCTTTCGCAGTGGCTTACATTGAATAATGTGATGTTTTTGCTAGAGCAAAAGGTATAGTATGTTATTAAAACATACTGGCACTTTAAAATCACTGTAGACAACTGGAAGATACAGAAATAGTGAAGACATAGTGTTCTGGGCAAGATGAGATTTGTTCCCCCTCTAAAGGTGAGCTCCAAATAAGAATTAGAAGGGGCGTCCCATCTGTCCTTATCTCATAGCTTGGTACACCGAAATGAATCTAATCATCAGAGGCTTGAAGAGTTCAGTTATCTCACAACGACACAGAAACACTTCTTTCCATTAATTCCGAGGAATTGTGGCTGCGTCGCCAATGTGGGGAGCCAGTGCCACTCCCAAGGCTGGAAGTGCTGGGTCAACACGTCGCCTCCAGATGGCCGCGCGGGACGGAGGGCACGCGGTTCCACCCACGCACATGCTGTTCCGGGCTTGTCCCCCGTCTGCTTAGTCCCTTAGAGTAACTCTCCTTCTCCCCTGTTCTCTTCTCTCTGGGAACCTCTGGGGAGCCCCACTTCATGCTGCAAGATTTGGTTCGAGAGTCACAGCCACGATGAAGCCTTTTCTGACCCGCGTCACGGAATTGCAGCCGCTCGCTTGGCTCCGGCTGGCGCACGTGAGCGGATTCGCTGCGGTCCGAGTCTGCCTCTCCGCGGGCCTGCGGGCGGCTGGGAACCTGAGCACCGGCGCGTCACCAGCTCAGACTGGGGCGCGTTGGTTGAATGATGGAATAAGTGAGTGAATGAATGAGTGAATTAATGGAAAACAAAGCAAAATGCTACGTGAGACTCCAAAGGGTATAAAAGGTATAAGCGTCAACATCAGCGCCATCAGCTGCGCTGTCGGTCCTGTGTGTACCCTTGGGCTGGACCACAGCGTTTGCATATGTGTGAAGTAGACCAGATGTCCTTTTGGCTTTTGGCACCTTCTTACTTCCCCATGATTAAGGCATCTTTCTGATAGGCTCTAAGCTTCGATTGTGGTCCAGCCGACCTCATTTTTCAGGATGGAGGTGGTAACTGCTACCACTGGGTTGTCATTGCTTGTTATAGGAATTTTATAGAAAGGCTCCCACCGAAATCACGCCGGCTGAGTAGCCATCTTCTAGATCTGTGTCTGGAAAACCATCCTCGGTTCTGTAAAATCTCCCCTATCTCTCCTCAATCCTCCCTTTCCTCCTGCTCCTTCCTTTGTGCCTCCCTCAAGGATTTACTAAGGGCCTACTGTTCAAGTCACAAAACTATTAATATTAATATTATGGAGACAAATATTAAAAAAATCAACACAACAACAAAAACAACAGGTTTTCTTTTCTTTGATAGAGAAAGAAAGTGCTCACCAACACCTATGTTTATCCTCTTTCTGGGTACACAGCTAGACAACATTCCTAGTCCCTTTGCAGCTTTTTTGGGCAAATAACTGGGTTTCAGCCAGTGCAAGTGTAGGCAGAAGTGACGAATGCCATTTCCAAGTGTGACTTTTAAATCTTCCTTCAGCATCGTCTGAGTTTTCTCAGACAGGTTCCCAATATAGGATGCTCAGAACAGAAGTGGCTTGTGGAGAGGTTTTCAGCATGTAAAGACACCTATTTAAATATTCAGATATTTACTCACAGCCAGGAGACAGACTGATAGAACCATGGCTCTCCTTCGCATTTGGACAAAACTCTGGGCCTCACGACTCCCCACAGAGACAATCTAGAGGCTTGTCTTTTCATGCACAATAACTGGGTTTGGGATGTGAGGTTTAGGGAGGAGATGCCAGTCTGAATCAGTAAGAGGTTTTAATCATGAAACACTTCCAATTGACAAAATGCAGTTTTATAGTTTTCAGGCAGGTGGATAGGATAATATGAATTTACTAACAAAGAGTTACAGGTTCAAAATTGATCCGGGACATTAATGACCGAGTAACAATAAATGAGTCTTAGTATGTCGCTTGCATGTGAATAGGTGCTTCTGCAGGGCTTGAGCCCCTGCGACACCTGCCAGTTTAATCCACAACAGGAACTAAACTTGTTTATGTTACTAGCTCTCTGTGACAGGCGGGGACTGTGGTAGATTCTTAATACATAAGCCCTGGGTGCAAGAATTGCCATCCCCAAACCCGTGTCTGATCTGAACAGCTTCTGCCTTCAATGCCTCCAATGACAACTGGCTGCCCACAGGATCACCCGCCAAAGCCTGGGAGTGAAGTTCAAGGTCCCTTGCAAAGTAGCCACAGCTGGCTCTTCCAGCCTCCTCTGCAGGTTCTCCTGGCTTCTCACCCCGTCAGCCACACTCAACATTGCCCTTCACCTGGACCTGCCTTGCTGCTGCTGTGCCCACGGCCTTGTTTCTGCTCCTTCTACCTTGACCTTGACTGGCCTTGCTTTCAGCTTCTCTATTGGGAAAACTTGCTCTTCACCTTCCAGGGTGAGTCTGGACATTTATCTTATCTATACCTTTCCTGTAATCTCCCCACCGCCACCCCAGCGCCTGCTAACAAGATGAGTCATTCCTTGTTAAGCTTTTGCATAGCATAGTAGACATGCTTCACTAAAGCACATGCCACACTAGGGTAAGGTGACCTCACCACCTCCATCTGATCCACTGGGCTGCAGCCCTTTCAGGCCAGGGCATGTGTCTCATTCATCTCTGTGCTGTGTGGAATTGGTAGGAGGGTTTGCCCAGGTGTTCTTTGCGACATGAAATAGTACTGTGGGGCTTCATGACTGCCTGGGAGGTACAGGGGGCTGAGGGGAAGAGGAAGCTGGCATCTCTAGGAGGGAGAGACCAACCCCCACCACTGGTAACAAATCAGTGAAATGGTTAGGGCTCATCAGCTTGACTTTGGCCAGGGAGTCAAGGTGTCCCCCAAGGGCAAGGTGTCCCCCAAGCGAAATCTGTCTAGAAAAAGAGCTGGGGCCTTGGGCTGGCTCTTGGTTGAGGGAGAAAGGCGATTCTGGGTCTGCAAGGCAGTTGTCATGGGCAAGTGGCCCAGTTCAGGCTCTCAGGGCAGGCTTCACCCTGGAGTCAGGCAGAGTGATTGAATCCAAAGAGCTGTAGGGGAGGCCCGCCACCGAGGAAGATCCCGCCTGCTGTAGGAGGGTCCTCCCGAAGCTCTGCAGTGTGGGAGGTGGCAGGCCTTGCTCAGGGTGGTAGGAACCAGGACTGCGCTGCCTGGGCTCAGCTGCTTCTGACTTAGGTGGCCCTTTGCTACCTCCTGCATGGCAACCTGGAGACACCTGAGCTCTGATTCTCAGTGGTAGACACTGGGCTGGGGACTCACCTGTGAGAGCAGGATGGCTTGTGGGCAGCACAAGCAGACAAGGGTCCCCCTGCACTGTTCTGTGGCAGCTCCTCCATCTTTGGTGTGCAGGGTGGCACTTTTCCAAACAGCCAGTGGCCGTAGCTATGGTGAGAAAGTTGAGTCTCAGATGGCCTGTCTGGGGGGCAGCTCTGGCAGTGAGGCTGGGACAGGCACAGCTAGCCCAGCTGGTGATGACATGGCCAGGGGACCCAGGGAGGGGCGGAAGGAGGAGAGATCCTGGACTTCCTGTCGATCTCAGCACATGAGCACTTGGGTTCCACAATTTGGGACACATTTCTAGACTGTAAAGTGGGCAAATCTAGTTACATCAGCATCATTAATTGATAAACTACACTAGTTGTCTACGGCTACAAGTGACCCTGACACTCAATGTCTGCAAATCAAATGCTCCTTGTCCACATTTATCTTGTTGGTGGATGGGAATGACTTGATGGACGGCTTTGGATCAGGGTCTCCAGGAGGTTGCGGCCATCCCAAGGTCGGGCTCACTCTCGGCTAACAGGTCCTCACGGGCTTTTGATAGGAGATGACGGTTCTTTGCCATGTGGGCCCCTCCGTAGGCTGTTCACAATGGGACTGAGGGCTTCTCCAAGAGCGAGGTTTGAAAGAGAAAGAGAAAGAATGAGCCACTCCCCAGATGGAAGACAGAGTCTTTTTATAACCTTGTCTTCCAAGTGCCGTCCCATCACTTCCACCGTGTTAATATTCAGCAGAAGCCAGTAGGCGAGTCCTGCCCGACTCAGGGGAGGGATGACATAAAGGCCTGAACAGCAGGAGTTGGGCATCTTGGGGCTTCTCGACACAACACGCGTTTATTGAGCAGTGATCGTGCCCCAGGAGCAATGCCAATTTTCAGGATAAGAGAGGAAAATCCCTAGTCCCCGCTGGCGGGGAGAATGAAGTGTGGTGGGAGAGAGGTGGAAGAGCACCCGTGGATGTCCCAAGGCTGCTGTGATGAGAGCCTGTCTTGACACGAGGGCGACCAGAAGCTTCTGGGTGTGCATGGGTGTGGGGCCAGGAGAGCACACCCGAGATGGCTCAGACTGCCTTCCCAAGGCTGGGATTTCTTTCCCCAAGTCACCTGAGCCCCTGGCTACTGCCTTGTCCTTCGTTATCCCTTTCCTGGCTCCGGTCCTCACCCCACACTTGCCAAGCAGGGGCTGGCCCTGTATTTGCTGGATGAATTGCTGAGCCAGTCACAAGCTTCCTGGGTGCCGTGTGCTGGCATCTCTCCCTGCTCCGGAGGCAATCTCAGCCTGGGCACTGGTCTCTCCCCTCTCCCACCCTGGCATCCTGAGCCTCAGACTTCAGGGGGCTCAGGTCTGCCCGTCAAGTGCCCCCACTGGTCCCTCTGTGCCTTGAGGTCCCCTCTGTCCCCACTCCTGAAGCCAAGTGTCTCACATGAGTCACGTGCCTTTGCTGCTCCCTTCTGCCAGGCCTTCATTCTGTCTCTGGCTGACAGAGTCCATGCTGCCAATTCCGTCCTCATCCTTCAAGACCCCGTCAACACTTGGCCGTTCATTTCTGCTATTATTTGGAGACACTTTCTGAGCCTGGTTGCCTGAGCTGGGCCCTCTACGTGGCCCACCTGTGGCCATTCTCCCCACACCCACAGCCTCTGGTCTCAGCCCTTTCCACATGAACCTGTGTCTCCCTCCGTGTGCTCCTCCTCTCCGGACGCATGTGGTCTGCTGCACGCACGCTGTCCCTGGGAGGCACCTGGAATTGCAGGAAACGCGCCGTGCAACTGTACGGAGAGTCAATGCTGCTTTAATCTGGGGGAAATGCAGTGACACTAATTTTAAATTGAGATATATATATACACACACACACCTACCCACACAAGTATATATAGAATACACCCGATTCAGACTATTTTTTTTAAATAAAAAAGAACCTGAAGAAATGTCATGCTTGCAGTTTCCAGTTCGGGCTGTGCACCCAGACTCTGACAGCTGGAACTTTACTCTGCTGGCGGGAGAAAGTTTCCGAGGTACAATGTACCCGTCATCTTGTAAATTAATTTCAAAATTCAAAAACCCCATCACCTCCTGCTTGAGAGGGATTCTCCCCTCTCAGGTCCCGCCTGCCTTGGGGCCCACAGGTCCCATGTGAGTCCCTTTGGCTTGCTTTCTCTTTTCTGCTCATAATGTAGACAGACACTAATGATGCTTTATCTTCCAATATCTCTGGGATTTACCTGAGTAAATCCCTCAAACCACTGCCGAAGTTCAGGCCTTCAGAATCTCTCACGTGGATTATTTCCATTTCCTACTTGCCTGTCTCTCTGCTCCTCAATTCATGTCATCCCAAATCTTTAATTCTATTTTGGTTTAGGTTGAAACAAAAAACATACAAAGAGCAGAAGTAGATCCTTTTAGATCTCTTGAGGAATGGGTTCATGTGAGTTCTTTTTCCTCAAGGTTATAAAGTCCTACAGATAAAACTGAGATTTTAATTAAAAAATACGGTAGATTCTAGGCAGCCTTATTACATTGTGATCTCCCAAAGCTTCTGATTAAATTCTACAGCTAGAATTTGGGTGAGGGCTGAGGAAACAGTGGTGGCCAAGATAGCTCCTGTCTTCATAAAACAATCTACAAGTATTATTTTCTTACTCCTAAAAATACTCCATAATAACTGCTGTGCTGTTACATCCAGGAAACTGAGGCTTGGGAAGGTTGAGTCATATGTCCCTGGTCACACATATTGCCCAAGTGCCAAGTCCATCATCTCTCCTTGAAATTGTGCCTTCTCCCCTGTGTGGCTAAGAGCTGTCTCAGCACCTACCGAGGTGCCTAACACTTGGGAGTTGCCGATATCCGTTTGTTGAATTTGCCGCTATTTGTTTATTTTAGTTAACAGAGTCCTCATGCATTTGGATATGTACATTTACAAATTTCAATTTTTAAAAAATCCTTCTTAACAGGGTTGGAAAATTATGTGAGTTCAAAGCTGGGGTCACTTGAAGAAGGCAAACTGGTTTTCTTTGTTTCATTTTTTCATAACTGGGAAGATAAGAAAATGACAACGGGGACACAGTCCTTACAGAATTGCTCGCGTTAGTCTTTGCTTTGACATTTGCCAAATACTTAACAAGTCTAGGAGTATGGTGTGTGTGGACCATTCTGTCTTAACCAGCATCTGCCCCTCATGGTAGGGGAGGAAAAGAAAAGAGAGCCACAGAAAAGCTTGCGGACTGGATTTGATGAATGGCTTGTGACTGTCAGCAACATCGGTTCCAGCGGATCTCAGGCAGTAACTGAGGGTGTTTTATCTCTGTTAGGTATTGGAAACCTGTTAAATTATTCTACCAGGACGCTTACGCCCTGTCTCACCACACCCTATTGGATTTAATATATCTCTCATTGGGCAAGGAACGTCCAACTTTCCAAAACGGTGGAAAGTAGAATCTTTGCTATAAAACGTGTATTTCACTCCCTCTGCAATTTTGGAGCCCTTTGGGGACACGAAAGCACTCGTGAAGCACATACCAAAGCCAGGCAAAACCAAGACAGACAGAGCCTCGCCTCTCCGGGATGCTGCTTTGCTGAGGAGTCGCTCGCGAGAGGCTTTCCGTTGGGTTGCGGGGGGAGCAGCCAGGGCTCCCTGGGTTACACGTGTTTCTAATACTGACGTCTACACTTGACCTTACACTGGTTCCCACATTTCAAAAATCACAGGCAGATTTAGCAGAACTGTTCCAGCATAAGGAAAACAGACAGCTTTCCTCATTGCAGATGTGATGGTGCTGGTGTGACTCCGTGCTCACCTCTATCGGAGAGCGGTGGGTTGATGACGTGTGATTGCTGTCGCTTTAGGCAACACTGTGGCAGTGTCCAGGCTGTCCTGAATGTACTAAATGAGCTACGATGCCCGGGAGCACCAGTGTGGGCTTCCTTGTCTCCTTGTCCCGGAGTGTTGCTGGGTCTCAAACGTGTGGGCAGAACACATTGGAGCCCTTCTGTGCGATGACGTCGACCCTGTGTTAGGGTCACTCCGGACACCTGCAGACCCCTCACCCTTCATCTCTCATTTCACTTCCTTACCTTTGCTCCTGTTTTTTGTTGCTGCCTTGGTTTAAATAGTGCCTTCCTATGGCCCCAGTAAGAGAGGCTCCTGCTCCTGCCCTGAAGTTTAGAGAACGCCACACTGTCCCTCCCTGGCTGTGCTCCTGCCATAGGACATGAGCAAGTGACATGAGCCTGGGCCCACGTGGAGGCCACCTCCTTCCCTTCCACCTTCTAGACAACACTCTGAGTTCCCAGGACCCCTGAATTCCCTACCAAACAGCCCTGGGTGTGCTCCCAGGGTCTGCATCAGCTTGTCCCAAGGGTGGACCACTGTACTGTGGCCAGGTTGCACACCTCTGAGCACCGGGTGGGGTGGCTGCAGGGTGGTTATCGGGGAAGGGTGGCTGGAGCTTGGACTCCCAGGCTGGGCAGCCCACACTCGTGCTCAGGGGACCCTCACACTGCAGGAGTGAGCAGAGGGCTGGGGGGAGAAAAAAGGGGAGTCTGGGAGCCAAGAGCCTCCAGTTATCCTCCAGGCCCATGATGTCAGGGGTCAGGCCTGGGCCCGGAGACCTACTGGGACATCAGTGTCCTCACCAGGTGACGCCTTCATCCATCTGCCCTCCCCTCCCAGGCAGGTTAGAAGGACCTGGCCCCTCCCTATAAAGGCATCAGAAAGTCAGGCCTCTGGGCAGGGTCTTCCCTTTGGGGTCCATGCCAGGCTGACTTAGGGCTCTCCCACAATCTTAGACACTTTAGTAGGGCAGGTGGAATCGTCATTGCTGTTTCAAATGCTGTTTCTCACCGGGGAGCATCTATATGCCTGTTGGCAACTTGCCGAGGGCTGGTGACAGGATGTGCCCCCACAGTTCCCAGTATTGTCTCCCCCATCCTCTCTGTCCCCTTTATGCCGGGCAGATGGAATGTCTGAACTCCGGGAGGTCTCCCGGCTGGCTGGGCCCCTGCAGTCAAGCCTGGGAGACTTTCTCAGCAGAGAAAGGGCAGAACAGGAAACGGAGGCGTAAGGGACCCTCACTAAGCCCCGAGCACTCGACATAGTCATCACACTGACTCTGCACAACGCCCGTGGGGCAGGGCTCCTCCGCCACTTCCCACACTTTCGGGGCCACGCTGCTCGCGAGCAGCTGGGGTTTGCATGCGGCTCGCTTTTGCTCCATACCTGTTCCTCCCGTCACGTCCACATCTTCACCTGACCTCGTCTTTCTGAAATTCTATGTGCCCTAGAGACAGGCAGCCTGTCCTCTCTCCTCAGACCCCACTGCGGCCACGCGGAACATGGGTGGGGCTGGCCCACCTGTGGGAGACGGGAGCTCGTGGAGGGCGAGCGGGTGCCGTGTTGGAGGGGTGCGGCCCAACAGTGCAGAGATGGCGCAGGTAATACACACACATGCACTCACGTGTACTCACGCCACACACACGCATGCTCACAAACACACCGTTTGTTTGCAAAAGTGGCCATTGGTTCTGAGGTCAGAAATACTGGTCTGTATTTGTCTTAACCGACTTGATGTGGCAGTAAGATCAGGTTTCACCAAATTTCTATTTCACTCAACTTACTGAGCTCCGGAGTGGATCTTTGGTGTCTCCACAAAGAGATGCACTTAATATATTTGTCTCTGTCCATGTTCTGGAACTTTCTGGCCCCACAGGAACAAATATACTCCATTGACCTGACCGTGTGTTTAGAAGATGTTGAACACATTATCGTACCACATCGCCGTGGGCGAGCGCTATTTGCACAGCACACATTTGGGTGGTCCAACGGAACATAATCGCAGACCGCCACTCCCTTCGAGGCAGACTCCGCCCACCCCCGCGGCACCCTATACATTGGGTTCCCAAAGCTATAATCACCCTGCGGCTGTCAGGACACGTGATGGCTGTCCTTGACTTTCACTTGGGATTTCTGGGGGGCGGGGTGGTCGTCATTGTCTGCGAGGAGCCCTCAGGGGTGTGGTTCCCCACTGCACCCTGCTCTCCCATGTCTGGGGTTTGAACAGCGAGCCTTCAGCCAGCTTCTCGTCCTACCTCGGTGACGTCTGTCTTCTCCCATAGATCTTTTGAGTTCAACAAAGCGGGAGCTTGAAGTCTTCTCTCTCCGCTTGTCAATTGCCAGCTCCCAAGCCAACTCTTATCTCATGAATAATAAAGTCCTTGGAACCTCTACTTACTCCTCAGTGGGTCTCCAGCGCCTCAGTGCTCGGCAGCATCTCAATTGCAGGGTGGCACTCTCTGGCCATGAACTCCTGTCCCGAGTCCAGCCCTCTTCCCGGGAGGTGCACACAAGCTGCACAAACTTCAAATAATAAGTTATTACATTCCGTAGAGATCTTGTTGATGATCTAAACACCCTTTCATTTTTACACTTGGGGAAATTGGGTGCAAAGAGGGTGACGTGATCAGTCCAATGTGACATTCACCCGGCCACACAGTCGGCCATACAACTTTAAGCACAGTGGAGGTGCTTGGTCACCCCATGCAGCCTTCTCATGCCCCATTTTTGGTCCAGTTGCATTTATATCACTTATTGCTGCTTTTTATTTTCAAATCCTGCTAGCCTCCATGCATGTATTCCTCCCATACTGTGTTCCAACATTTTTTTGTTGTGGTTTACAAGACTACAATCCAATAAAATAGCAATAGATAGCTGGATTTTTAAGTCAATGTGAGAGAAAATAGAGATAAAACAGTATAATGAAATCAGACGGAAAGTTAGTTATAGGAATTTAGGCCATAAGGTCTTACTCACTTAGAGAAGTTGGATTGCAGGTTAACACCTGGGCTTCCTGGAAACCACAGCAAAAAGAGGAAGTGCACAGTTGAAAATTCACATCTTCCATAAATGAAAATATTAATTGCTCAGAAATAAGCTTCTCCTGGCCATGTTTTGTCTTCTCACCTTGTTTCCTTTGTCTGAGGACATACATGTCATGTCCATCATTTAAGAAAGGGCACATTTATTTTCTTCCCACTCATTTCGTCCAGGCTGCTGAACCATCCCCTGGCTTTCTTCCAAACCAGGGCCACTCTCCTTTGATCGATGGCTGGCAACATTTCCTCCTGAGCTTTCCTTGCTGCTCTTCCTCCTGCTTCTGCCCAGGGCTGTGCTCCTTCCTCAGAGCAGGCCAAGGGCGGACAGAGGGGCAGCAGCTGCTGCTTGACATGTTTGCTGTGGTTCATTTACGTTTGCTCGGTGCCTGAGCAGCTGGACACATGGACGAGGAACCCACGTGGCCTGTGTTGATGTGCTGTTCCCTGCTCCCTAGCAGCTGCGGAGGAAGACAGGGCAGGGAATTGGGGTCTCCTGTCATATCCACCTCCTGCCACCATCGCCGTCTGCAGAGAAGGCTGCTGGGAAGTCTCGTCTCCTCGTCTCCCTGCACATTGCCAGGAGCCAAGGAAAAAGCACTCCAGGAACTGAGTTGGAAATGGCAGAACACATCCTGTGCCCAGCAGAAACCAGAGGAAGGGCTCCTTCTTTAAAATTGTCATATATCATCTATTTTTATTGTCTTTCTGTCTCTCTGCTCTTCTGTTTATCCTCTGTCCATGCATCCCTTGCCTGTTTCCATACATCATTTGAAGTGACATAAAATTTCAGACAATACGAAAGGACAAAGTGAATAAGGCAGTCGGGGCCAACCTTCCTTGCCTGGCACCAGGGGCCTGGCAGCGGGGATGAGGGAGCCGCTGGGGTAAATTGAGTCCCATTACCCTCTAATGATGAGATGCTACTGTTCCTCCTCTAACGATTTCAACTCTGAACTTCCTTTTCTCCTGGGTGTCCTGCGGATTGACAAGCCCTCTCTCAGGGCCATCAGGGCTCCTATTAACATGCTCAGCCAGCACGCGCCAGATGACGGCCCGATAATAACACAACATTTGTGTAATGCTTTACATCATTAGCTAATTGATTCTCAGGAGGAAGGGAATACTACCATGCTCAGGGATCTGTGTGTGCTGTTTGTTTTCAGACCTCTGCTGAGGTCACTGGACGTGTTGGCAGAGCCTGAGGACTTCAAAGGTGGAACTTCACAGTTCCCAGCTCTGTCTCTTTCTCTGCCTCTCCATAGCTTGGCCGAGGAGGGGGCGGGTGAAGGTGGCATTTGAGAAAGACAGTTGTGGGGTGGAGGGAGAGACCACCGTACGGTGGAAAGAGCATGGAGCCGGAAGATGTTTTAGATCTGAATCCAAGTTCAGCAGCTGGCACGCTGGACGATCTCAGGTAAGTCCTTATGCCTCTCTGTGCCTCAGTTTCCCCAGCTGTGAAAGAAAGGCATTGAATTAAAGGGTCTCGCCAGGACCTCTAAGGCAGAGCCTCTGGGAGTCCACGTACCTCCGGAAAGCGGCCTTTCCTGAAGGAAAGGCCCAACTTGCCCAACTTGCAGTGCTCAGGGTTCTGCCTCGCGTCAGGTCCTCAGTGCCCCGCCGCACGGTTCGTTACAGCCTGGTACAAAAGCTGAAAGGGCAAAAGCAAAGATAACAAAATGCAATGTAAGGAATGAATCAGTCACCAACTCTCTCACTCCATGCACAGAAAATTATCACCAGCTGTCGCCCAATTAAATGTGACAATCCAGCAACGCACCAGCGGGTCGCGGGAGAACTCAGCACACTGTGTGCTCAGCAAACCCCTTCTGGGAAAACCCAGAGGACTGAAACACAGACACACGTTTTTCCATAAGCTACATTCGTGTCTTCGCTAGAAGCATTCCAACACAGAGACTTGGGGAGCAAGTAGTGGATCCTGTTAGCACATTTTTCTCCAGAGTTTTGTACACACTGTGCCTTCTGCATCACGTAGGAAGGAAGTGGTTCCTTTCATCACAAATGCACGAAGACCATCTCAAGCTCTCGGAAATGCTGTGCGAGATGAACAGACAAGTGCAGCGCCATCAGTAGATGCACCGACCATTTATTTTAATACATCAGACATTTATGTGCATCTTCCGTGTGCCAGGCATTTTGCTATGTTTCCAAACATAAAAATTAGCAAGACCCGGTTCTTGCCATGAGGGAACTCAAAGTGCAGTTAATTGACAGAGGTGAAAATTATAATACAATATTACAACATTATAAAGGCTGCACTAGGACCTTGGATCAAAAGAACATGCATCAAGATGCTTGGGAGAGTCAGATGAAGTTTCTAGAAGGAGTTGTGTTAGAGCTGGGGCAAAGGAGACAAAGACATGACTAGTTCCTAAATTTAGCATAATCCGTTTTTTCACTATTATGAGGTCTTTTTAAGGAGTCTTATTTAAGGAATTGTTTGCTGTCCTAAGATGATCATGAAGGTATTTTTGAGAGATGAAGATATCACTTTATATTACTTCTAAACACTTTATAATTTTACCTTCTACCTTTAGGGATAGGATGCACCTGGACTTGATTTCCGTGCAGAGTGTGAAGTAGAGATCCAGTGTCATTTCCCCCACGTGGGTGCCCTACTGGGCAGCTCCAGTGCTGCGTTGAACACAAGCAGCAGGCGTGAGGATTCCACGCTGGTCACAGCCTCACAGGGAAGCTTTTGAGCTTCCACCGTAGCTGTGGGATTTCTGTAGTATTTTGACTGATGCCTATTAGGCATTTACTGATACGCAATTACGCATCAGTATTTGACTGATGTGATTATGCCTGTTAGATTCAGGGAGTTCTTTTCAAATTCTCCTTTGTTTAATTTGTTTCGTCACGAATGATTATTCAATGTCATCAAATTGGTGTTCCTTATTCATTGAGGTCATGATGGGTTTTCTCCTTTAATCTGTTAAAGTGGAGAATTACATTGATCGAATGTCTAAGGTTGAATCAATCTTGAATTCCAAGTATAAATCCATTTTGGTCCTATGTATCAATTACTTTATATATTGCTGGATGTGAAATGTTACATTTTTTTAGGTTAATTGCACTTACGTTCAAATGTCAGATTGTTCTATAATTTTTCTTTATTTTAGAGGCCAAATCAAGTTTCGCTCTCAGGATTCTTCTAACTTCTGAGTTGTGGATAGTGCTTTTTTTTCTTTCCTCTTATTCCCGGGATGACTTTGGAAAAAATTGGCTGAATTGCTGCTGAAGCCATCTGGGCCTGGAATGTTCTTTATGAGAAAAACATTTTGTTATTGATTCATTTACATTAATTGTATCAATTTTGGTAAGTTATGTCTTTTCTAGGAGTTTGCTCATTTCATTTAAATTTGATATTGGCACAAAAGTGATAAATTCTCCTCTTTTTCAATTCAGATTATGCTTTCTCGTCCTCCTCCTCCTTCTTCCCCTTTCTTGGTCAATGTTGCCACAAGCTCATCAATTTTTTTTAGGTTTTTAAAATCAACGTTTGGCTTTTTGACCTTCTTTGTTGTGAGTCTTTTAAAAAATTTCATTAATTCTTACATGAAAAAATTCTTCTCTTTCAGTTTTATTTAATATATTATTTCAATTTATTGACCTGGATACTTAGCTCATTAATATTCAGGTTTTTTTTTTCTTATTTCTTAACATACGCATTTTAAAAAGTCCCATAAGTTTTAATATGTGCTTTTGCATTTTTTATTTAACAATGTTTTCTGATTTTCATTATGGTTTATGATTTCCCCATAAGCTCATGGATTATTTCAAATGGAATTCTTAATTTCTAAAGATATATGTATTTTATAATTACCTTTTCTTTGTGTATTTTTGACTTGTAGAATAATTGCATTGCCATCAGAGGGCACATTACATAAATTCATTCCTTTAAAAAGGGTCATTATTTATTTGGTAACCCAATATATGGTTAATTTTTGTAATTGTCACCGGTGTGCTTTAAAAGACTCTGTTTTTATAAGTCAAGTTTATTAATGAAGTTGTTTAAATATCTATATTCCACTGTTCATTGTTATTTTTGTTGTTTTGATCTGCTTGAACCAATAATTAATGTCATGTAAAAATTTCTAATGATTGTCAATTTTTCTATTTCTCCTTGTAGTGCTAGCAATTTTTGTCTTCTATATTTTGAGACTATCTTATTAATTGCATATAAATTTAGAATAGTTTTTATCTTCTGGGTAATTTTAACTTCTATGATTATGAGTTGGCCCTCTTTATTAATGAGTTTTGTCTCAAAATGTATTATACCTAATATAGTTACACTAGGTTTCTTTTGATTAGTGTTTACATGGTATATGCTTTTTTACCTTTTCCTTTTGACAGTTCTGTACATTTTGTTTGAGATACTATTTATATGAACAGAGTCTATTTGGATTTTGTTTTCCTATTCACTCTGTGGAAATTTTTGTGTTTTAGCTGAAGAGCCCCCAGCAGAACTGCAGCCATTTTGAGCCATTTTGTTTATTTATATTAATAAAATCACTGATCTATTTGGTTTGACAGGTTTGATGTTATTTTATACTTTTCATTTATCTATGTTTCTTTCCCCTTTCTTTCCTGCATTTTCTCCATGGCTACCCTACATCCTACACCTTCAGATCCTCTGTCCCCTTTCCTACTGGTATATGTTGTTAAGGTCCTGGGGCTCCTTTTGGGGGTGCAGTGTGGTTACCTGTTAAAATGAATAGAGTCTGGCAAGAAACTCCAGAAATGTTCCTTTCAGACAAACTACTTAGGTCACAGCAGTGACCTATTTCCAGACCTATTTCCTAAATTTTTTTCCAAATTATAAATAATATCTAGCAATGGCTATTGGAATCTAACATTATTATACACCTTGACTTTCCCAAATGCACAGGGTACCTGCACCCCTGGTGCATGCCTGTCAGCACATCCCTGCCTAGCTCATGGCTGCAAAACTTAGCAACTGCAGTTCTGCTGGGGGCTCTTCACGCTTCTGTCACTAGCTCCCTGTGATGGGGTCTTCACTGCCACTTGGCCAGAAGGTTATCTGGTTCCAGAATTCCACATGACAATCAAAGTCCTCAGACCAGTCCTGGTACCAGCTGCTGTAAGCCAGGTTCCTTGGACAAAGACTGAGGGAGAACCGTGAGCTTGGGACGTTGATTGGGGTGTGCCCTTGGGAACAGTATCTATGGAGGAGTGGGGCAGGGAGAATGGCAAGTGGCAGAGGTTAACTCAGATACAGTCAACACAAAGGCCGCATGGTCTGGCAGGGAGCTCTGGGCTCAATGTTGTCCTGCCTGGAGGCAGGGAGGCCTGCAGCAAGGAGGCTGGGCCCTCACACGTCCTGCATTGGCTGGTCACCAGAGGCAGCTGTCCCCAGGGAAGGGGAGAGGGCCTTGTGAGAAGTGGCTGTCTTGAACGGCAGGCAACTGGGGCAATTCCTGGAGAATGCTTTAGCCCTGAGCTGTCAGCAGCAGGTGGAAATTCTCCAGGGAAGACTGTGGAGCAACTGCCTGAAATGGGCTGTGCTTGTGATGGCTTTCATAGCCTGAGGGGCTTGGGCCACTCAATGCAGGTTCAGATTGTTATTATGGACTAATCTGGGAGACAGGTCAGTGTAGCTGGCTTTTCTAACCAGTAACAGCATGCGATCTGCATGGACCAGAAAGTTCTACATTTCAGAGATTCTGCTCGAGAGAGGTATATTAAACAGGTTGAGACTTTAAATAAGAAACTGTCAATCTTTTCTTTCTCATAGATGCACTCTTTATTCTTGTGAATAATCAGGATAAAAAAATTAGAGGATTGAATTTTCAATTATGAGAAACCAAGCTCATATCCAAGAATACCATCCAAATGTAAGGTCCTATATGGGACAAAAAAAAAATCAGAGAAGTGCCCCAAAGAAGTTCTGAGTCTTGAGTTCTGAAAGAAATGGCCAGGGATGGGCAGTGGGGACAGGTGAGTGTGTGAGTGAGAAGCAGCTCTCCTGTCACCTCCAGCACTGGGACTCTTGTCATTGTTCCATGTTTGCTCCTTTATGCATCAGTGAGACTGTAGAGGGCAGAAAAGGTTAATAACATTGTGTCATGGACTGAATATTGCCCCCAAATTCATATGTTAAAGCCCTAGTCCCCAACATGACTGTATTTAGAGATGGTTTCTACAGGGAGTGGGTAAGGTCACACGAGGTCTTAGGGGCAGGACCTCACTCCCGTAGGACTGCTCTCCTCAGAAGAAGAGGAAGCTACAACAGGATGTGTGCTTACGAGAAAAGGCCGTGGGAGGCCACAGCAAGAAGGAGCCATTTCCAAGCCAAGGAGGAGACCCAGCAGAATCCAGCTCCGCAGGCACATCGATTTCAGATTTCCCCGTAACTGGGAGAAGATAAATGTCTGTTGTTGAAGCCCCCAGTCCGAGGTACTTTGCTATGGCAGTCTTAACAGACCAAGGCCCTTGGCAGTTTGTGACACATTCCAGCCACACCAGTGTGCCTGGGGACAGTGGGTAGAAAACTCTCAGATATGGAAATATTGCTTAGGAGTATATGCATATGAAGGAAAAGTCAAAGAAACAAACAAGAAAAGATCCAACCAAAAGTCTGGAAATGGTAGAAATCCAATTCAGGGTGGTGATTACCCCCGGGATATCATCCCTGTGGAAGGGGAGAGAGGGAGGCAGCGGAAGAATTGGTTCGAGGTGGGCTTCAACTATGTTTGTGGTATTTTATTTCTTCCAGCTGGTTTTGAGGTGCATTGTCATTATTTATATTTTCTTTTATGTCTTTATATCACTTCGTATGCCTTTAGTATTTCACAGAACACTAGAAAAAGGAATAGTAAAATATTTCCGATAGTCACTGATTAATTTAATAAATATTTATCCAACTCCCTTTTTGTGGTACTGGTAGAATAAAAGGGAATGAGTAATCACACACATGCTTGGTTTTATTTTTCACTGACATTGTGATGCCTTTGACTTAGCCCTGCTCTCCGGCCTGGCTGCCCTTATAACTGGGCATTTGCTTTTGCAAGGTGACGGAGGGTATGGATATAGGGCTTGCATATTTAAGTAGCATACTTCCAAAGTGTGATGTCTTTAACCAAAAGATTCACGTTTAACACAAAGGTTTTATTTCTGCTGTGAGGCAGGCCATCACTAAGATTTGCTGTCAATTCCATTAAGTTGTCCTTGCAAAAGATTTCATTTCTCATCATGTTCAAAATAACACTAATTGCTATAGTCTGAATGTTTGTATACCCCCAGAATTCATATGTTGAAACCCCAACACCCAAGATGATGGCATTAGGAGGTGGGGTGTCAATAGGTTTATATGAGGCCTTCAGACACCAGTTTTACCAGTGCCTTGATCTTGGACTTCCCAGCTTTCAGAGCTGTGAGGAATAGATGGCTGCTATGTGTAAGCCACCTGGTCTATGGTGTTTTGTCACAGCAGACCAAACATACTAAGGCTCTCATTGTACCTGACGTTTGTCCATTGTTTCCCAATGATCAAAGTACTCCCAAAGGCCCTAATACGTCACTAGATCCTACAATAGTAGGATTATAAGAGAGAGACTATTTCATTCATCAAAATTCTAGGTCCATGAGAGCAGGCAAGCTGCATGGGCTGCCAGCTGTCCCGGGAGGAGCCCCAGCCTGGGGCACTGGACATCACTCCTTGGAAGGCCCTGTGGCAGGAACACTTGGAGAAAAGGGGTGCAGTTATCCAAGTGGCAGAGACTACACAACGTAGGGTGTCAGACCTCCAAGTAGACCCCATATCTTTAGTACAACTGTGAAGCTGAATGCCGAAGGTGGTTGGGTTGAATGAAGAAGGCTAAATGAGATTGTGGGCACAGGACACTGGAGGCAGAGGAACGGAGGTGTTGGCAGAAGTCATGCAAAAGTTTTCCAGCTCTCATTCCAGATTATAACCAGCTTTCAAAAGCAGAGAAAGTCCCACCCGATATCCAGTTCTGTGGACAATAGTAACGGGAGGTAAGTAAGGCAGGGGCTGGGGTTGTCCCACTGTGAAGGCACAGAACCAGAAACGAGAGCCCAGGGGGTTGAAGGGGCCCCTCACAGCCAGCAAGTGGCAAGGCTGGAAGTTCAGACTAAGATTCTTCCTCCCACCCCGTTTCTCCTTCATAAATGCAAACTACCATGGAAGCCCCAGGGACCAAGCATGCATTGTGACAGTCCCCAGGATGCAGACACCACCTTGTCACCAGCAAGGAAGGCTGATTGACAGGAGATGAGGCTACCAGATCCAGAGGACATTTTGGTGGAATCCCAGGGCGTGAGCCAATGGGGCTACAAGGTAATTTTCCTCCTCATTCTCTGAGTCTCAGTATTATTTCTGAGGCTTGTGTTATCTCCAGCAATCAGTCTTAATTACAGCCCTTCTGGTGGCCCTGCACGTCCTGACTCGGCCCAGCACTGAGCTGAGTCAGCAGGAAGTGATCTCATCAACTCTGTGGGACGTTCCTATATTGTAATGGAGAAAACAGCATCCAGATAAATTAGATTGCAAAGAAAGGCCTCATCAGCAAGAATTGGAGTTTGAAACATCAGAAGTAGCTGTGGAGGGATGTTGGGGGCATGTTGAATGGGAATGTTATTAACTTTGATTTAGGAGGAGATAACTTGGTATTAAGCAGAACAGGGAGTCAGATCAAAGTCTCTTTTATTTCACTCACACTTGCAGTGTGTATTACCCAGAACTCATGAATGATATAATTTTCTATCTCAAATAAGGTTTAAACACTCCTTTATTAAGGAAAATATAAACTTTCCTTATTAAAATAGGTAAGTACCAGGCCTGAACTTGATTCATATGTTAAAAAAAAAGAAGTCTACCCTTTAGCTTCCTGTTTCCAAGGGGATCTTTTTTTTCCCCCCAGAAATATATTCCTCATTGGATGTTGCCTCTCTAATTTTGGAGACCATATGTTCTAGGTATTCCGGGAAAGCTCTGGGTTTTAGATACTGTATCCATTGTTCCAGAAGCCTCTTCAGATTCCCAGCAGCAATGGTTCTCCCTTAGCGAACGTTTCCTGTGTCCCAGGGACACCCCTAGGAGCATTATGTGGATGAAGACATTTAATCTTTCATGGCAACTCTTGAGCCAGATATTATTGCTATTACAATCTTATCTATTTGGGAACTAAGATTCAATGTCCCTCAGCCAGCATAAGGCAAAGTTCTGGGTTTCAAAGTCTGTTATCCTCACCAACATCCTCCCTGGAGGAGAGATGATGCTCATCTACCTGGTGGTCAAACCTTGTGTCCTCCTGTAGTGGGCAGAGCTCCAAGATGTTCCCCAAGTTCCCTTTCCCTGGGCTGCACGCCTCCTGTAGCCCCGTCCCCTTGGTGCCTGCAGAGCCCGTGGAGGTGGTGGTCCTGCAATAATGCTACTCATCAATTGACTTTGAGTTAATCAAAAGAGAGATTATCAAAATGCACCTGAGTTAACCAGGTGATCCCTTAAAGGGCCTTAAAATGGCCTTTCCTGAAGTCAGAGAGATTAAAAAATAAGAGGGTCTATGCGCTGGGTCACCTGGCAAGGAGCCGAGCTCAGCCTCTGGGAGCTCCAGCTGTGGGCTGACCTCCAGCAGGAAAACAAATCTTTCACTTGTCAGACTCCACAGCAGGGCAAAGCTGGCTGACCCCTTGATTTCAGCCTGTGAGACCCCAAGGAGAGCACCCAGGTAAAACGTGCCAGATTCCTGACTCACAGAACCTGCGAGATGATGTATCTGTGTTGTTCTAAGCCACCATGTCTGCAGTAATCTGCTATGCAGCAATAGAAAACCGATAAACCTCCCTCCTCTTCCTCTACCATCTCTCTTTCTTCTTTCCACAGATATTTATTGCTCGTATATTAATGTATTAGAATGTGTGCTAGGAATTCTGGCTACCATGGCCAGCAATATCAGGTGAGGTCCCTACCCTTGTGTAGTTTATAATACAGTGAGGGAGTCATGTAAATCAAAACATGGATGCATGTTAAGCTGCAGTTGAGATAACCGGAAGACCCTCCGTAGCACTATAAAAGCGTGCAATAGTGGTCTTTAACGTAGTCAGAGAACACAGGAGAAATGTTCCTTGAGGTCGTAGCAATTAAGCAAGAGCTGAAGTATGAGCAGCAGTTACCAAGGACAAAGGGTAGGGAAGGGCACTGCAGGGAGAGGGAACCAGCATGAACCAGGTCTCTGTGGAGGCAAAAAGCAGACAAGGTCAAGGGACAGATGGGTCCTGTGGCTGCAGCATGGAAATGGAGACCGGTGATGTGGGCTGGGCCCGCTCATGCAGAGCCGAAAGGCAGTATTTAGGGGTTTCCTTTCTATTAAGAGCAGTAGTGTCTTCGTCAGCTTGGGCTGCTTTCACAAATCGCCATAGACTGAGTAGCTTAAATAACAAGCATTTATTGGTCAGGGTTTTGCAGGCTGGGAACGGGAAGGTCAGGTGTGGGGGATGGGATGTCTGGTGAGGGCCTGCTCCTTGGTTTGCAGACGGCCATTTTTTCCTCCTGTCCTCCCAGGTGGAGCAGGCAGAGAGGAAGCGAGCTCTTTCGTGTCCTGTCTTATGAGACCACTAATCCCACAACCGCCACGACCGAATCACCTCTCAGCCAGCAAGTGGCAAGGCTGGAAGTTCAGACTAAGATTCCTGCCCCCACCCTGTTTCTCCTTCATAAATGCAAACTACCACAGAAGCCCCAGGGACCAAGCATACATTGTGACAGTCCCCAGGATGCAGACACCATCTTGTCACCAGCAAGGAAGACTGATTGACAGGAGATGAGAGCTACCAGATTCAGAGGACATTTTGGTGGGATCCCAGGGCATGAGCCAATGGGGCTACAACGTAATTATCCTCCTCACTCTCTGAGTCTCAGTATTGTTCTGAGGCCCCGCCTCCCAGAACCATCCCACTGGGCTTTCAACATGTGAGTTGGGGGTGTGGGACACACGTGTGGTCCACAGCAAATGGAAAGTCAGTTGTGGGAAAATGTAAAGTAAACGGAATGTAGAAAGGCATGGGCAGAAAGCGAAAGTGATTGGTATAGTCCCCATGAGAACAATGCGACACTGACCTTGAGTGACAACCAAGGGGAGATGGGCACAGGCAGGTGACAGAGGTCAGCTGTGTGGTGGGGCAAGAGAGGAGAGTAGTGTCTCCAGGTCTGTGAGAGAAGAGGCAGTGGCCATGAGCAGGTGGGGAGAACGTCCCAGGGCAGGATCAGAGTCGGGGTGGTCCCCCCTGAGGCGAAGGGTCCAGGAGAAGCTCAGGCGCAGCTCTCGGGCACATTTGTCATCCCAGGTAAAGGTAGAATCCTGCACATTTCTGAGGTCATGAGAGTGGATGGAATCTCTGATGATGAGAAAACAGAGAAAAAGGCCAGGGGCGGAACCATCTGGGCAGCTTTTATCTCCTTCTCATCTGTTTGGGTGACGCAACTTTTCTCTTTCATAAATAAAAAAATAAGTGGGTAGCACACATTTCATTTCATTAAGTATCAAATAATGGAAGATTTAAATAATAAATTACATAAATTATAATTGATAATACTTTTATAGAATATAGAATAATAAAATTTCAATAATCGACTTTGAGAGACTATGATATGATACTAGAATAATGATAATAGGGGCTCTATTATAATGACTCTACAGTAAGGTAAGACTCGGATGCATTCATCCAGGTTTAAATCAGGTACTTCTATTAAGTGTAAGTCACTTACGTAGCCAGCTGTGACCTACGTTCCTCCTGAATCTACCAGGTACTGTTGGGTTTTGTTTGTCTTTAGTTGAAATTCTCTGTAGTGTGAATTTTTCATCCCAGCAAATCTGGGGGATGGTTTATAATGTTGATCTGAAAATGATTAAAGAGAAACACTTCACACTTTGTGGACTCATCAAATCATATGAGAGAGTTTAGGGCTTAGAAATAAAGCAGAACGCTATTAGCCAGGGATGGCATGGCCAGTGCCACCTGACACCTGGTTACACCTCAGTCCTTTCCCCAGGACGTATTTGATTTCTACCTGCAGTCAAGCAGCATGGGTTCAGATCAGACTCCCTACAGACCATCTCTGGGCCTGACGGAAGTTATTTAGTCTGTGATGCTCTTAACTCTTCGGCTGCTGTGAAGATTGCAGGGATAAAGTAAGCAGAGAGTCTGGACAGTAACAGCTGATGGGTAAGTAGCAATCGCCTTCCCTGCTTGTCAGGATTCATCCCTTTTTTTCAATCTAAAGGGGATGATCTAAACTCCAGTTCTGGGTCTATTTTTCCCCCAAATGAAATCTTGTCTTCTCAAGAAGCAAAATAACAAAACAGTGAAAGTGACTATAATATTACTTAAATGCCTCCTGGATTGAGTGAGGGAGTTCATAAAAAATCCTAGCATTTCATTCATTTTCAGCTGCTATCTCTGACATATGGAAGGCTGTGATTTCACAAGGAAGTGAAACCTTACCTCCTACCAGGTGCCAATATATTTTAAGCAAAGAGATATTGCAACTCTGGAATTATTGAAAACCTGTGTTCTTTCCCTCCAATTGCTTGAGGCAGATGTAAAAAGTCACATTTTGAAATCAGCCTCTGACATCACCGGGCCGAGCTGTAACCAAGGTGGCACCGTTGGTGACTCTCTTGGCAGGGCTGATGTGGGAGACAGTGGTAAACATTTGGGCAGACTTATTTTTAGATTTTTGTTATACAGGTCTTTCCTGGTTCTATTAAAAATTGTAAAACTCTCCACTCTCAAAACAAATGAATATTTCATTGCCCTGCATTCTAAAAAAATTGTTTAAAAACTTGTTTTGTCTTTTTCTGAGCTCTCAATCTCTCTAAAGTTTAAAAATCAGAAGGTAAATTGCTGTGTCCTCGCCATGCACCCAATTTTAGCTCATTTTAAATGTCTAATTTACTCAAATAGCCTTCAACTCATCTTGGAACTATTTCAACATAGCAAGAAAATGCAAGGACGGGAATGATCTGCTGACATAATAGCATCTTGGAGCAGTATGTTGTATGTGCATGCATGTGTGTGCACACGTGCATGCATGTGCACTTACATGTGTGTGTCTGTGTGTGTTTGCCTCCCCCAAGGAGCAGCAGCAGCGCCTGGTATTTGCTCTGTTCCTATTTTTGTCCTTTGTCATCACTGCTGTCACTGAGCCCACTGTCATCTGGTAGGAATATTTCCCCGCTGGATCTGACTTGGCCGGGCAGCCGTGTGCGCACATCTGGAGTCTAGACTTGGCGGCTCTGTGGGCAGCCTCGCAGCCCAGGGCTGCGGCGCCCGGCGCCCACTCTGTTGACATAGCTGGGGGCTGCCTCATCAGTTTCAGCTGCCTGACCCCCGGTCCCCCGGGCTCCCCTGTCCCTGCCGTGTACCAGCTCTGGCTGTGCACCTCGGACAGCCACCAGAGGAAGCCCCACGCTGCTTCTCTAGAGCCCCTTGTTCCCAGGAACACACATGGAGCCTGCTGGTCAGCGAGTCTGCCTCAGAGGCGGTGGGCTGCTTTGAATCCGTAAATGTGCTGAGTGGAGGAGAGAGAATCTGATATGGTAAAAAGAATACAGAGCTTGGAATATATGATTTGGGTTTAAATCTTGTACTCAGCCGTCACACCAGATGTGTGGCCTTAAAGGTCTCTGAGGTTCAGATTCATTATCTATAAATTCAGGGGAGGAGTGAGGACCTCGTAAAGTTGTTGGGAAGCGCACGTCCCTAAACAAAGGCAAAATGCCTAGTTCAACGTCTGCCGTAAAGGGAGAAATGAAAATTAGTTTCCTCCTTTCTAGCATATGTATCACATTCACAGATGAGAGAGTGATTCTTTGACCCAAGGCAAGAAAAACAACCTTGGTATTTGCTAAAAATAGGGGGCACTTATTTATCTGTGTGGGTAGGATGGGGTAGGGGGTGGGGAATTCTTCTGTGAGATGGAAAGTTTGTGAAAATGGTCCAACAGCAATATCTATTTTTAGATATAAGGTAACAGAGACAAAGGCAACCACATTCTTGTGGCGGCAACGCTTCCCATGTGGGGTCTTTTTTTTTTCTTTTGTTTATTTTTATAAAGTGAAACTGTGGCGAGGCTCTGATAATGGTTTGATGACTTCTATAGAATTAGGCTGACCCCACAGGAGTTGACGTCCCTGGAAATGTAAAGTTCAGCATTTGAGAGATGCTTAATATGTGTGAATTGGTTTATTTACTTATTTTTTAAACAGCAATGGGTGGTTTCTTAGTGCATTTCTTTCACAGGATGCTAAAACATGCTGCAGTGAAGTTATCCACACAGGCACTTAATTAATTACGTTTGTAATAAAATGACACCTAAATAAATTTTCCATAAAAATAATTATTTGGATGTCTACCCAGCAAGCAAAAGCAAGTCTTTGAGAAATTATGAATTTCTTTTGGAAAGTCTATTTTATTATAATGAGGTCAGCGAGTCACAACATGCAGCCCACAAGACAGAAAATGTGTATCTTTGCCCAAGCCCAAAATATTTACTTTCTCGCTCTTTACAGAAAACACTTGTCCATACCTATAATTATATAAATAAATAGAATTAAAAAGTGTAGGTTTCTCCTTTGAAATTAGGAATATCTACCTGTCAGTATAGTCGTATGATATTCTCTGGTTTAAAATCCATCCAACAGTCTCATTAACTGTAGTATTGACCTGCTGGGGCTGCTGTAACGGAATATCACGGACTGTGTGGTGGTTTAAACAACAGACCTTTATTTCTCACAGTTCTGGAGGCTGAAAAGTCCAAGGTCAAGGTACTGGCAGATTGGGTTCCTGGTGAGGGCTCTCTTCCTGGCTTACAGAAGCTGCCTGCTCACTTGGCTTCACACAGTGGGGAGGGAGCTCTGGTCTCTTTTCCTCTTCTTACAAAGACACCAATCCCATCATGGAAGCTCCACTCTCGTGACCTCATCTAAACCCGATAACCTCCCAAGGGGCCCAGCTCCAAATACCACCAGACTTATGAATGCTGGGGAGCGGATACAAGCATTCAGCCCTAACAACTACACAGTAATACCTTGCCACAGTGTAGAAAGCCCTCCCCTAGCTGATCTTAACATGACATTACAACTTCATTCTGTGCAACTAACATCTACCCATTTCACGTTCCAAACAAATGATAAGTACCTGTAAGATTCTATGGGACCTTAAATGAGGGAATAGATGATTTTGCCTGAGGCCATCAGAGACATTTAAGTGGAAGAGAGTATAACTGACGTGGGCTTTGAAGATTAGCAGTAAGGGGCCACAGGTGTTCTGGCCACAGGTGTTCTGGCCAGTGACAGCAGCAGGGTTCGAGCTCTCAGGGATGGAGCGAAGTCATGCAAAGGAGCAAGAGACTGGGTGTGTGAGACAGATCTGGATTTACAGATCCACCCTACTACTGACCAGAGGAGAGTCTTTGGGGAAGCACTTAGGTTCCTAAGCTTCAACAGAGCCTGTGAAATGGGAACCACGACGGCACCTACCTTTAAGGCTGCTGTCCTTGTCCTTACCTGTAACATCCCATCACGATCCTTCCTCACCTAAACAAACTAAGCCCAAAAGAAACATAAACAAAGCAGAACCCCCAAACAAATAGGCCCCCTCACCATGCTTGTGGCCTGTGATCACAGCCCAGCTAGGGAGGTCTCCTTGCACTTTGCAATCTTGGTAATACTGTGTAGCGTAGTTTCTCTTGAAAGAATTACACAACCTGAAGCTAAAATCGCAGCTGGCAAGTTGTCTGCCTGCCACTGTAATACAGACGCACACTTGTGGCCATAAAGAGGGAACTTTAACAAGGTTTGGCTTAACCAGTTACCATGTTCCAGTTTGTTAACTAGTAGCAGAAATTTAACAGGTTGACCAGAACTAGTATTTCAGTTTCAGCCACTTGAAATTATATGAAAATACGATCACTTAAAGGGCTAACTTAGTCTATATTATGTTTTAACATCATTGGCTCACATAATTAGGTTATAAATAGATTTAAAAACTAAAGTGTTTTTTTAATGTAAGTCCATCACTTTTTGGAATTCTGCTTTAGACTTATAGATTTATTATATTTTAACTCTGGGGACAAATATATATTTTTAATACTTAAAATGAAAATTCCTAGTGCCCAAACTAAGTACTTGTTTTTATTTTTTTCTGTTTTACCTAAGTGAAAACTTGGGCACAAATAAAGAAAAAGGTACATATTAGGGGTTCTTTTTGGGCTGGGTAGTCACCAGTTACAAGAGTTTGCAAGTACACAAGGCAAAGTCTGTACCATGAAGGGTTTGGTGTGTCATCAACCAGTCCCAAAGCAACAGCTGGTATTGGTCAAGAATGTGAGTGTGGGTGCGTGTGTGTGTGTATGCATGAGTGTGCATGCGTGTATGAGTATGTATGTGAGTGCACATGCCTGATTCTGTGTGAGTGCATGCATGCACGTACATGCCAACAGGTCTACGTATGGTATAAGCTGATGCTTGCACATGAGGGAATACCCGTGCCTTGAATAGTAGACGGCATTGGCTCCAGTGAAGGTTTCTCAAGAGATGAGAATAATGTGGAAATCTTATCCCTGTTGATTATGACAAGTTCCAGCATCCCCCAATTACACTCTTGCCTTTGGATGGAGGTCTTGCTGCATTAGCAGCAGGCCCTGATTTTGAATTATGTGTTACTCTCCCTAGTAGCTGGGTTCCTTCTGAGCTGGATGGGCCAGAGCCAGAAGGCTATGGAGATGCTGGCTCACACCACGCTCTATCTGTGACAAGCTGGTTTGGCACATGAAGTGGGAACATCTTCATTGTCACCAGCAGCAGCAGCAGCAGCAGATTCCACTTTTCTGTGGCAGCCCCTCCCTGCACTGGGTTTTCGTTCATGGAGCCAAAACCCAAAGCTCTCTTCTCAGGGGCTGGTCCCAGAGAAGGTTAGTGCGGGCAGGGGCCTTGCAGGACAGTTTATCAAGTACCATTATTTTATAGATGAAGGATTCAAGGCTCAGCAAAAGGCCTTGCCCTAAGCAAGGCCACAGCTTCACTGACAAAGCCAGACACAGAGCACCTCCAGGCTTTCGTCTAAGGACCTTTTTGCCGTCAAATACTTCCTGACTTTCTAAAGAGACTGGGAAGAAGGTCACTTTTTAAAGCTACATTTTTACACTATGAGGACATTCCTAACATGGTTTCTGGAATATAACATATCTTCAAAAATTATTGTTTGAATGAATGAATTGAATTGAATTTCCATGGTCTAGAGAAAGCATCAAGAGGCAGGAACTGTCCACATCATCCTTCTGTAAGAACAGCTAATTTAGAGATTATGCCCAACGCAGTGCCTGGTGCATAGTACTCAATGAATTCTAAGTAAAACTGTCACCACAGTTGAGACCAGCCACGCACTGTTCTTTTCTTCTCTAATGCAGTGCTGTCCTGCCTGTATCTAGCTTTGCTGTTGTATGAGAATGAGAAGATTTTGAATGACGTTAGAAAAATAATCCAGTTGAAACAAGCCCTAGAATTGCTTCCAAGGGAGGCACTCAGCTTCGGGGCCTGTACAGGAGGTGCAGCGTCCTGGACCCAGCCATAGGGACCACCCTTTCCAGAGGCCAGTGCACTATCCAGCTTCTACAGCAGCACCACCCACGTGGGACCTGATGACACTTGCTACCAGCGAACCCAGTGCCCTCAGCGGGCCCCTGGTACTCGGTGGGCACACTTGTCGGGAGGTTATCACCCTGCTGTCCCTTCATTGCTATTGCTGTTGCCCTTGGGGAACTGCTTCCAGCCCAGAGCGTCTGATCACTTGTATTTCAATTAATAAAATCCAAAAACCTATATGCCAACTTAGAACATACTCATTGGATTTCCAAGTCCTTTCATTGTGAAATAATCAGTAAGAATAATACAAATGAGTTTGTGACTTGCTCTACGGTTTAAAAAATGCTTTTATGCATATCACAAATCTTGTGAGATGTATTAACCCCATGCTACAAATTAAAACCCGAGGCTCAAAGAGCTTGTGATGAGCACAGGAATAGAGCCCAGTGCTTTTAATTTGCTTGTTTCTGATGTTTACTGTACCGCATTGTCACAGGGAGCGTGGCTCCTCCTCGTGCCCAGGCCAGTGCGAGACTGCGTCTGGGCTGAGGCCACCAAAGAATCTCCAGCACTCTTCCTCCTGAGCCCCTGCTGCACCGTCCGCAGCCGCCTGCTGCTGTGTGTGGTGCAGCACGTGCTCTGTCCACTCAGAGTGCAACTGGCTAAAAGGGGACAGGACACGGGAGCTTCTGGAGAATAGAGAGGACAGTAAACACGTTAGTAAAATACATCCAGATTTGTTAGTTAGTGGACAGAAACCAGGTTCTAACCCCGCCTCTGTCCATTTACTAGCCATGTGCAAAGCACTTCCACCTCCAGAGGAGTTTTCTCACCTGCGCGATGAGGGAGTTAATGCTTGATAACCACACAGGTTAGTCGGCCCTCAGAACCCGTCTTGCTAGTAATTGCAGTAGATGCTGAGTCCTTTAAAAGTCTTATACAGTAACCTCAAATTGTGCATTATCTGTAGCCTCTCAAAAGCCCAACTACAAGATCTGCATTTCCACACAAGTCCAAGGTGCGCAGAGCGACCCGGTGGCACAGGCGGCCTGGGTTTCAACTCAGTTCCAGCCCAGCCACTCTTGGACAAGTGGTCTAACCCTTCTGGGTCTGTTTCCTGATCCCCAAACTGGGTATTAAAAGGAAATAACAATTTGGCGAGTTGTTGAAAGAAGTGAATTGGTAAATGCAAAAGTCTGTAACTACTTCTAGCTTGTGAAAAGTGCTATGTACATTTTAATTATTGGGATTATCACTATTATTTTTCATCCTTTCTGCAGTGTATTCCTATTTTCCTATCAGATGCCTGCTCCTTGGCCCAGGGAATGAGTGGTGATGGGACCCGGGCAGTCCTGGCTGTCTCCTTCTCTCTTCCATCCACTCTCATGGTGTGATAGGACTATGGTCCATGGGGATGTAGGAGGACTCTGCTTAGGGACTTTGGGGACAGGCCTTGCTCTGCACTAGTAGAGTAAGGTGCAGCAGGAGAGGGCTCTGTGGCCCCAGCCTCGCTGCTTATGCAGAGCTAGTCCGTGAGGATATAATATCTGAAGCCTCCCAGCTGTGGCCTTAAGAGGAGACATTCCTGACCCCCCTGGGAGGGAGGAGAAGGAGGGAGAAACCACCTGGAAGCCAACCCTGGTACCAACTCTATCCGTTCTCATCCCCATGACATAATTAAATGTCTTTGTATTTAAGTCACAATGTGTCAGTTATTTGGTTATATGCCCCCCAAAGCACTCTCAATACAGTCTCTACAGGCAGTGAACGTGCCCTTTAATCAAATCAGACCATAGCAAGGAGGAAAGACACAATGAGTACTAAGAGATTCTAACATAGGTGCTACAAACACACAGTAAATTTAGCTCTGGGCTTCCTGGCTGCCAAGAGGAAAACACACACACACACACACACACACACACACACGCACACAGGATTTTCCATGGCACACAGATCAGGAAGAAGAAAGTAACCAATCTGAGTAGCCGAAATTTTTTTGGCAATACATTTGAAAGGTCATTTCTCCCTTTCAGCATCATAGAGGTTACCCTGAAAGGCGTAGTGGACCCCTTCCTCGCCAATTTTACATCATATCGTTTTTGTAAGTAATCTTTGACTTACAGCAAAGCCCAAACAAAGCAAGGACGTAAAATTAAAGTGAAACCACTGTTGTCTTCTGTGTGGCTTCCTCTTTTCCTCTGTTCTAATTGTCTACCCCAATTTCATTCCCTCGACCTTCACTTGCCTCTGCCCTTCTGAGGAAGGTGCTTCACATCCTTTCAGGACCAGAGAAACAATCCAGCTAGCAGTGTAAGAACGTCCTCAGCAGAGCTACACGGATTCATGCTAGCAAGTGTGGACGGGCATGTGTGTCATGATCATCCAGGGTGCAGACAAAGCAAAGTGAGCCCTGCCCTTGCCAGGTCCCCACTGCTGACCACGGGTGCCGGGTGCTGGCCTGTGGCAGGATCCGCTGGATGGGGTGCAGAGAGCATCAGGGGTTTGTTGTCACCGTGATGGAACGCAAACCCAGGGAATCACACACTGTCCTGAGAGGGCAGTACTGGCAGGAAATTCATATTGGTTACTGATGACCAGTGCTTGGGCAGTGGTAGCCTGGCATCATTACACTATTCTCTCTTTTAGGTAATCATCTCCAGCTTCTAGCTCAGACTGAAGCTAGAACACCTAGTGTTTGTTGCTGATGCAGCAACCAACTGTGTTTCCTCCTGCATAAAATTAGAGGTGGCCAAGGAAGTACAGGATGAATTTCAGTGTTTGTGATCTCTGGCTCTTCTAGTATGTTCTGCAAAATAAATAAATAAATAAATAAATACATAAATAAAATTAACCTTTTCCCCGGAACATTTGAACATTTGCAGAAAGCATAGGATGCAGAGAAAAGCTGTGCTTTGTAAAGCTGACCTGTGAACAAACTCTGAGGAAAGGGAAACTTTGGTATCCCGCGGCCTTTGTGTTGTGGAACCTGGTGAATCAAGGGCAGGTCCCTCTACAGATGGGAAGATGGCTAGGAGTGTGGCGAGTCTGGAAGGGAATAAAAGGCCTCCACTGGGTTTTGAATTAGAAAATGCTTCAGAAAACCCAGCGACATGAAGGAGCCCATGAAGCAGATGTCTGCGGGGCCCCACGCAGACGACGGCGAACGCTCCAAGGCCGCAGGCGCTGAAACACGCCTTTGCCGGCGAGAGCCCAGGGTGTGCTGTGGACTCTGCTGCCCGGGCAGCCCCAGGGGTCGCTTTCTGGTAGATCCCTGAAGGCGGAGGAAGGCGTCCACACCGCGGCAGAGCCCTGCTTGTCTGAGGGAGTCAACACCCTGCTCCCCTGCGCTCCGCGCGGCTGAAGAGGGGGCCAGCGAATTCTCGCTGCTGTTTACTGGACTGCAGCTCGCATCGCATATTTAAAAGAAAACGGGAAAGAGGACAAGTCCGGGGGAGCTGGCGAAGATGGTCTCTGAGGACAACTGACTGAGGGGCTCAGGGAAGACCTGAGAAGGACCCCACATGTTACCTGTGGAAGATGCCGCTGTGTTTCAATGTCGGAAGGTTTGCTATTGAAACAGAAAACTCTTCGTGGGCAGAAAGTGGAACCTCACCTCGTAGCAGGGCTGCCTTACCTGACCTCACCCGTCTGAACCTCTTTATCTTCCTCTCTGACTCAGGATGACCACGGCCAGCTCGCGGAGCGGTTGGGAGGATTCGAACAGTCTGTATGTAACTAACGGCGCGGTGCCTGTGCACGCAGGCGCCCGGCAAAGGAGCATTCGGTCACACTGGTCATGGCTCAATTCACTCCGCATTGGCAGGTGGCCAGACAGGTAAGTGCTCCCCCCTGGATGACAGGGCTCCCCCAGGGTGGAATTCGGCTGAGCTCTCTGTGCTGTGGCCCTGTCTAGGGTTCTTGCCATGATTCTATACACATGACGTCAGCCTCGATAGGGCTACAGCTGTAGGACTAAAGTGATATAGTGAAAATTAAATATTTGGTCTTTGTCCCTGGCTCCTGGCACAGAGCTCCTGAAACCCTTGGCATTTACCCTCTTATGTGGTGATGAGATGACTTCTAGAGGGAGGAAGCAGGGCTAGGTGGCTTCAGGATGGGAAATCGAATCCAGTCACCACTGGCAATGGACCCTGCATAGAAACCTTAAATGACAGGGTTCAGGGAACTCCCAGGCGGGGAGCACCCTGGAGTGCAGGGGAGAGTGGCATCCTCCGAGAACTGGAAGATCCAGGCCCACCCACATCTTACCCTGTGCATTCTTTCCCTTTGGCTGTTTCTGAGTTATTTCCTTTATAATAAACTGGCAAATGGAAATAAAGCTATTTCCTGAGCTCTGCAAACCATTCTAGCAAATCACCAAACCCAGGGAGCGGGTTGTGGGAAACTTGCATCGAGACGTGGCCGGGCAGAGTGTAGGTGACCCGGGTGCCCCATGTGTGGCTGGCATCTGAAGTGGGGACAGTCCTGTGGGGGTGTGCGGCCCGACTTTGGGTAGTCAGTGTGGGAATGAGACTGGATTGTAGGCCACCCAGTCAGTGTCAGAGAGTTGGCTAACATTGGGAGAAAAAAACACACAAGCCCTGACAATAGGACGGGCGCCTCACTGCCCAGGGCAGGAGTCTTGGGAGCAAGATGACGTCAGGGAAGGCATGGACTGAACCAAAACCCCGGGCCAAACACTCCCTTGTAGCACAAGCTTCATGTGGACGGAATGTCCCCTGGGCACTGGCATTGTATTGTTTAGAGCTCATAACTCCCTGCCCATATGACAGGTTAATAATATGAAACATTTTACTCTTAAAAAAGTAAATCTACATTGTTTGTTTTAATAATGAAAATGAAAATAACAGACCATATTTATTGGGCATTTTCTAGGTTTCAGGCACAAGTCAAAGAGCTTCACCTGAATAAACTCATGTTGTACTCACCAATGTCACCTGGACAGGTCCTGTGATTGTCCTCGTCTCATGGTTAATGGAGCAGAGGTTCAAAGGCATTAGGGGACACGGCTCAATGACAGGCTGGCGAGGGCGGTTAGGGTGTGAGCCAGAGAGACCAACTTCTGTGCATCCCCTCAGGATCCTCATTTATTGTTAAATGAGGAAATATTTAACCAATGAACAAGCAAATTGCAAAAAGACATGCAAGGGACAAAATCCATTCTTTCCCTCGTGGTAAATGGCACGTAAATGTTTTAGCTTATTTCTCCTAAATGAGGGTCTGAGATATCGAGTACTGAAGATACAATAACTGCCCAATAAGGAAAGTACTAATGCGACTACGGCGATGACACTGAGCAGCGCAGTGATTCTAAAGGTCTACAGTTTATTTAATACAATTTTCAGGAATGTGGAAAGAAGCCAGACACAGGAACCCAGTGATCTGGTCTCAGCGTTAGCACAACTGAGCCTAAGAAAACTACAGGTGCGCTGGTCGGCTCAGACATCGGAAGCACACGGACGTCGCAGTAGGTGGCTCCTGATTGGTTCCAATGAAAGTCAGGAATTGTGTGGCTGGGTGGAGAGAGAAGAAACCAAGGGTGGTGTAATAAAACCTGGGGAACCGTGAAGTGAGAATTTTGTGGGGAAGGGAGGTCGGGAGGACCCATAAGCCCACATCATGCACATGGAAGTGAGGAGATGGAGGCAGGACTGGAATATCATTGAAGGGCGGGAAAGCGTTTGGGAACCAGTGGATGGAAGACCCCATATTTAGGTCTAGAATGATCTGAGGTGTGAGGGCGGGAGGACACTATCCCCACGTCTAGGGGACTGAGCTCTTCTTTCCATGTAACCGTTGGGAACCGTCTCTTTCTGCACTTGAAGAAGATGCTATGTCCTTTTATGGACAGGAGTCAAGAAATAGACAGTGACTTACTGGTGAGAATAAAGGTACCATAGGAGTTCAAGAAAAATATAAATAAGAATTGTAACTAAAGCTAAGAGAAGTCCACATTTACTAAGAAATTATTTAAGTTGGAGAGAAACGATTACCTTGATTTATCAACTTTCTACTCTTAATGGCTATAGTACATGTTCTGAAAGGTATGAGAAATGTAAGTTGGATGCAAAGGGATTTGAAGAAATGGAGTAGGTCTCCTCCAAATTTTCCAGTAAAGTTATGAAAAATTTAGTCCAAACAAGACTTGGGGAGATGCATTCTTGTTTATGCAAATTAATGAAAACCTCCACATCTCAGACGTTTTGGTGTACTAGCAGAAGGTTTTCCTAATTTCAGGCTAGGGAAAACTGCATGTCATACAAATTATACCTTCAAAGTATTGGTTACATAAAAGGAAGCTCATTTTACAAGTAGATATTACTGTTTGTGCCATGTATTCCTGCTTAGGGCTTAAAACTGAATGAAGTTTTAAAGAGTTAAACAAATAATCTTTGAAAGAGAAGTAACAGCAAAGATCTGTTTGTGATTACTCTATTCAGTTAAAGAGAACTTTCCTTAGCAACTAAATACAAAACATCCCAATTTTATGTAATCTTCAGCTTTTACTGCAGTCCACAAAAACTGCAATCAATTTTTAAAACTCAATCGCTGAGTAGATACAGAGAACATAAGCTGGTAACACAGGACACATGGTTTGACCACTTTGACATCTGAACTCTTTGCAATTTTGCATTTGAAATACTACCAGGTATTTTTGAGGCAGAAATCGACTGCAATTAACTTGCTATGGCCCTTCTTAGTTGCAATTAAAGTTGAATCAGATAAGCATGTCTGTTGGATGGCAAGAAAAGGGAGCATTTACATATTAGCATCCCCTGTTCAAGCCCTAGGAAGAGAACTGCCGAGAAATACAAAGAAGGATGGCACAAAGGTCCTGACACACTGCTTTAGGGAGATGGCCCAACCTTGCAGACGAGAGCACCGGAAACCACAGCTGAAGCTGCCTCGAGCACCACCAAGGCGACTCTCCTTCCATAAATGGGGAGATGGGCCTGCAAAGGTTAAATGACTGACCCCAAACCACAAATACACGAGAAGTTGATAGCAGGGCCAGGCCCACAACCAGGACCCTCCTCTCCCCTTCTCTCTCCCTGCACAGTCGATGGAAATGCTGTCATCCCTCCCTCTGGAAGACAGACTTGCACACCTGCAAGTCATGCTCTTTCAGGGATGTCACAACAGGTGATGGGGTAGGAATGAGAAACGGGGACTTTTCTGCAGAAGCAGATGGGGCCCCTCCAGGGCTGGAGACAGCAGCTTCTTCTCTGTGGCCTCTCTGGCTGTGTCCTCAGACCTTCCACACCCTGGAGCAAGTCTGTCTTATCAAGGAGGAAAAGTCTGGGGCTGGCTCACACCTGGAGAGCCTTCCCCTCATGGTCCCAGGTCTGGGCGGATCCTGCAGTGAGGGCAGAGCCTGCCCAAGAGGCGGCTCCATTGTCAGAGGCGGCTGCTGGAGACCCTGGGAGGGAAACCCACGCAGCTCTGCCTGGGTGGACAAGTCACCTCCGGAGTCCCAGAGCACTGCCTTGGAGCCTGGCGTCTGGCATCACTTGCTCCTTAGGTATTTACTAAACACCTGCCACATGTTAGATGTTCTGTGAGACTCAGAGCTTCGACTTCTGCCTAACACAGCCCCTGCCCTTAGCAGGCTCCCAATCTAAGGAGATTATGACAGATGGGAAACACGTCCTGAGAATAACACGGCCATGCAGAGACTTTGACTGCAGTTGCCACGGCGCTGGACGTCCCCCAGTCCCTCTTTCCCTTGGCTGATGTAGCATCTGGGGAAGAAACAGAACAGAACGACTCCCCTTTGCTCCCCAGCCTGAGATGGCATCTATTGTGAAGGGGATTGGAGGGGAGAAGGCTTGTCCTTAGGCTCACATTGCACAGATTTCCTGTTCTCCACCCCTTGCACACGTAGCGCCTATGATGTGAGTGCAAACGTGGACTCAACGTTATTACTGATAAAGGCAATAAAGTATATTCAGCTGGAAAGCGACCTTCAGACATTAGCTAGCACAGCCTGTTTGTTAAGATGCCCTCCCAAAGCAGAGCACGTCTGGGGTAACATACTCAAACGACAGAAAGGATTTCAAGTCCAGGGCCCCTGCTGCCTCCAGACAATTCTAGAAGCATGAATGGAGAGCAGTCTGGAGGGAGAAGTACAGGTCTCCTGAGGCCGTGAGTTCGGAGGTCCGCCTGAGGCCTGTTCCCAGATACCCTGTGCCCAGGTCAAGTCTGCTGTGACGCTGGGCTCAACTGCATCTCAGCTCCTCGGTGTAAGGCTTCCTGCTCTCACCTGTAAGCATTTTGCCTGAACACAAGTTGTACATTTAGCGGGAAATCGTCATGTGATGTATTTCCCTACAGCGCCCCCCCCCGCCAGGAACTGTCCTACACGTGAGTTTAATTTCAATCCATTTATTTTTCATATGAATTCTATACCTCGGGGTTACTATTATTATTGATATCTTCCTTGTACGGGTAAGAAAACCGAAGCTTAGAAAGTTACGTAACTTGCCCCGGGTCACAGAGGTAGTGAAAAGTAAAGCCATGTGCTCCCCCACGACTACGAGCTCGTTCAGAGCTGGAATTACGGCTTGGACCTTTGTCTCTTGGGCCGCAGCAACTGGCCCATAGCAAACGCTCCATCAGCGTTCACTGATTGAATTAACAAATTCCTAATGAGAGGCCATCTTGCTAAATTATTCCAGTGCTTTGTTACATACCGTTTGTTAGAAATTATTTATTTATTAAATTGTCTGAATTCTCCCCGGGCCCCTTGTTCGGCCAGGCCAGGCAGGAGAGCAGCAGTCACGGACCTGAACCCTCTGAGCTCATCCTGCTGTTCTCCGGGTGCATGGGAGGTGACATTTAAGAAAGGGGCACCATTTCCCCACGGGAGGAAAATATTAGGTCAGTGGTTTTCTCAATCCCGTGCCTTGGAAATAAGAGCTAGGGGAACTGGCTGGGAATGGGAAAGAAAGATCATAGAAAAAAAATAATCCTTTCCAATTTTCTGGCATAAGAAAGTTGGCTACGTATTTTGAATTTATGCAGAGGTCAGGAATCTAGGAATTCTCTCTTCCCACCTTCCATTCTCCAACCATTTCAAATTCCCTCACCAACCTGCTCATCCCCACTGTGCAGCCGCCACGTGCCAAGGCAAACACGGGCTTGGGCTTAGCATCTGAACCGTGGGCACGCCTTTGGCCGGTGTTGATAAGGTTGTACAGCTGTGTTCTCCCCGCACAATGGGCACCGTGGTGAATTAGGCCATGAGTTGGTATTTAGACAAATTGGGCAGTATTTTCTAAACTTTCTGTGCCATATGTCCACACAAGAGTGGGATAATGAGTGCATGTGCAGAGGCAGCGGCACTAGACTTCAACAAAAATAACATTTCCAAACCAGCAGAACTGCAAATGCATGAAAGGCAAACATTTCTAAACCAAATCTTACCCCACGTCAGTGGAACTATAATCATAAGAACAGCCATTATTCTCATTATTACACGAATTTCTCATTTGTCTTGCATTACTGAGAAACAAGGGAGCCCTTGTAAAGTACTTTTTCAGATAAATGAGGCTTTCCATTCTAAATATCAATGAAGATCTTCCTAAATAACTTATTGTTTTCTCTGCCTTCCTAAACAGGGTCTTGGAAGAATAAAAAGCTAATGGAGTTCACGGACTGTCCTGGGATGAATAGTGTCCCCTCAAACTCCTGTGCATGGGAAATCTTGCATGTGGCTGCATTAGTTTGCTCTGGCTGCCATAACAAAATACCACAGACTGGGTGACTTAGACAGCAGACTTCTCACGGTTCTAGAGACTGGAAGTCCAAGACCAGGTGCCAGCGTGGTTGGGTTATGGCGAAGGTTGCAGATGGCCACCCTCTCTGTTTTCCTCATGTAGCAAAGAGAAAGAGCTCTGATGTCTCTTCCTTTTAAAGAGGCACCAGCCCTGTGGGATCAGGACCTCATTTTATCTTAATTGCCTCTTTCGGCCCTCTCTGCCAATGCACTGGGGATAGCGATTCAGTGCATGAGTTTTGGGAGGACACAATTCAGTCCATAGCAGTGACCTTGTTTGTCAGTCCAGTAGTGACTTTGCAGATGTAACTAGTTAAGATGAAGTCACACTAGATTAGCATGGGCCCTGATCTAATGATCAGTGTCCTTATAAGAAGTGAAAACCCAGGCAGAGAGAAAGGGAACACCAAGTGAAGACAGGCAGAGATTCGAGGGATGCCACTATAAGCCAAGGAACCCAAGAGTTACTGGCAACCACCAGAAGCTAGAAGAGGCAAGGGATAGATGCTCCCCGAGTTTCTGAGAAGGAACCAACCCTGCTGACACCTGATTCTTCACCTCTGGCTTCCAGAACTGTGAGAAGATACGTTCCTGTTGTTTTCAGCTATCTAGTTAGTGGTCATTGGTTATGTCAGCCCCAGGACACTAATGCACTGATGCTCCATGACCATAATGACCAGCACTGCTGCTCACAGGGTGGCTTAGGGGGGTACCTGCTTATATTGGCGTCATGCTATGCATAGTATCTGTCGCATAGTAGGCACCCATGAGTGTTGCAGCTGAAAACATTAGCTCTTCCTATTAGCTTTCTTCCTCCACACTACCGCGGCACGGAAGGCAACGCATTAGCTAGGATGGCTGGAAGGAATGGGGGCTGGACATGGAGCAGTCCTTGCACATGTAAGTGTGAGCTATTATTCCACAGAGCTGTGGGTGCTGGTATTCGTTTCCCTTTTTTTTTAACCAATAAAGAACTATTTCATTTTTGAGCACTTTAGAGTTTGCAGTGTATTTTCACATTATCTCAGCAGATTCCTCCCAATATCTTGGAGAATTAGACAGGGCAGGTATTATTGCCCCTATTTTACAGATGGGGAAACTGAGGGTGAAGAAGCTTGTTATTTGATTGAAGTCACTTGGCTCTGAAATGATGTTGCTGAGACACAGTCCGAGACGGCAGGCTCATTTCTGTAGCCCACATTCACCAGAGTATTAAGTGAGGGGTCTAAGGAGAAGAGCTCTGGTTCTAGCTTCACCCAGAGTGGTCTGGGGTTGCCACTGCTCTAGCTTCAGCTTAGATAGCACAGTGCATTTTTATGGCTGTTACAATGTGTTTGAAATTCATTCCTTCCTACAAGAAACATTTACTGAGTGCACATCATGTGCTAACTGCTGTATGAGCCCCTGGAGCAGAAACAGAAAGACACAGCACCTCATCCCATGGAGCTTGTGGATCTGGGGAAGACCCGCCATAGACAAGCAATGACTGCAACGTGAGCTGGATGCTGCCAACACAGGAGCTCATCTCACTCAAAGAGGGACGGGAGGCTTCCCAGAGAAGGTCACATTTGGTCCAGAGAATCACAGCGGACTAGGCCACTAGGAAGAATGGCCAGTCCAGGCTGGAGGAAGAGGAGAGAGGGGCATTTTGCTCAGGAAAAATAAACAAGGAAAAAGACAAGGATGGGAGGAAAGGGTGGAGGGAAGGAAGGAAGGAAGGAAAGGAGGAAGGAAGTAAGTTAGGGAGACCATCATGGCTAAAACTTAGGTCAGAGGGTGGGGTGGGTGTAGGCGCGATGAATTCTGTAAGGGAGGCAGGGGCCAAGGCAGAAAGCTCCTGGGAACCCTCCTCATGGATTCACATCTGACCTAGGAGCAGGGCAAGCTACTGAAGCGTCTCCTGCAGGGCAGCTTGCTCTTGCTGCTGGAGAAGTCTGGACTGGAAGGAAGCAGAGTGCAGTCAGTTGGCTGAACATGAATTCAGGCAAAAACCATGGGGCGTGGGGGAGTGACAGTGGAGAGAAGTGGCCCTTCACGGAGGAAGTAGCATCGCCAGGACTGGTATTTGATCTGAGGTGGGGTGAGGGGTAAGGAGGAGTCAAAGACAGACTTCTCTTTCCTTCAGAGGAAGCAGCACAGGGACACACTCTGCAGTGCCCGTGTTTTGCAGCCGAGGGAGCAGAGTGAAGGGCAGTTAGCGCAGACGTGAGAATGAATCTCCGCCGGGCTGCCAGTGAGGCCGTGGGTTTGTATTTGAATCATGGCTCCCAGTTTCGTTTCTTCACTTGCTGCATTCACACGATGCATTTCTAATAGGTCTGCATGGACTTTTTCACTGGAGAGTTGATTTGGAATCATCATTAAAATAATTTCCTCACATGTAATAATTTTCATTAATATATAATTCCTTATTAAACAACTTTTTTATTAGGTGCATATGGCATGCTGAGGGCTGATTTAAATACCATATGAGCTGAAAACATTTTAAAGACAGGCAAAGTGTAGACAATAATTTACCGGGAGAGAACAGTCTTCCTGGGAAGGCACTTGACTACTTTAAAATGTCTTCTGGAACTTCCTGAAAATATTCATTAGGATACACACTAGGTTAAAAGAAAACAATGTTAGCAAGAGGGGCAGTGTGAGACAGAGTTTGGTGAAAAGGACACATTCTTGCCCCAGCTTAATCGAGGTGGAATTGGCAAATAAAAGTTTTATATATTTAAGATGTATTTTGATATACTTATACATTGTAAATTGATCACCAAAATCTAGCTAATTAATATGTCTGTAACCTCACATAGTTATCTTTTTTGTGGCAAGAATACTTAAGATCTACTCTGTTAGCAGCTTTCAAATATAAGGTACACTGTTACTCACTATAGTTGACCTGCTGTACATGAGGTCTCTAGAACTTATTCATCTTATAACTGAATGTTTATACCATCTGGCCAACATCTTCCCATTTTCTCCATCCCCCAGCCTCTGATACCCACCCTTCTACTTTCTATTTCAATGAGTTCAACTTGTTTAGATTTCACATGTTAGTGAGAACACGCAGTATTTGTCTTTAAGTGCCTGGCTTATTTCACTTAGTATAACATCCTCCAGGCTCATCCATATTGTGTTGGAAATGACAGGATTGCCTTCTTTTTTAAGGATGAATAATATCTATTTTATATATGTGTGTGTATATATATCTCACAATTGTTATATCCCTCATCTATCCATAGGCAGGTGTGCGGTGATATGTTATTGTGGTCTTTATTTGCATTTTCCTAATAATGATTAGTGATGCTGGGCACCTTTTCATTTACCTGCTGGCCATTTCTATGTCTTCTTTGAAAAACATGTCTATTCATGTCCTTTGCCTACTTTTTAAATCAGGTTATTTGTTTTTAGTTATTGAGTTGTGTGAGTTTCTTACATATTTTTGGATATTAATAACCCCTTTTCATTTTGCTGATTGTTTCCTTGGCTGTGAAGAAAGTTTTGAGTTTTATGTAGTCCCACTGATTTATTTTTGCTTTTGTTGCTTGTGCTTTTGGTGTCATATCCAAAAATGTCATTTCCAAGACCAACATCAAGAATCTTTACCCTTACTTTTTCTTCTAAAAATTTTACAGTTTCAGGTCTTACATTTCAGTCTTTAATCCATTTTGCATTGATTTTTGCATATGGTATAAGATGAAGATGCAACTTTATTCCTTTGCATGTGGATATCCAGTTTTTCCAACATCTTTATTGAAGAGATTATCTGTTGTCCATTATTTTTCATGGTTTTTTCCTTGAAGACCAGTGGACCATATATGCATGGGTTAATTTCTGGGCTTTCCATTCTATTCAATTAGTCTATGTGTCTGTGTTTATCCCAGTACCATGATGACGATAGCTTTGTAATATAATTCAAAATCAGAAACTGTGATGCCTTCAGCTTTGTTCTTCTTTCTCAAAATTGCTTTAGCTATTTGGAGTCATTTGTGGTTCCATATGAAATTTGGGATTGTTTTTTCCATTTGTATGAAAAATGCCACTGGAATTTTCATAGGGATTGCATTGAATCTGTAGATTGCATTGCATAGTATAGATATTTTGACAATATTGATTCTTCTGATCTTTGAACGCAGAATATCTTTCCATTTAGTTGTGTTTTCTTCAATTTCTCTCATCAATGTTTTAAAGTTCTCAGAGCACAGATCTTTCACATTCATGGTGAAATCTGTTTTTCTGAATGCTCTCTTAAATGGAAATGTTTTCTTAATTTGTTTTTTAGATAGTTCATTTTTAGTGTATAGAAACAACTGATATCTGTTGGTTAATTTTGTTTCCTGCAACTTTCCTGAATTCATTTATTAGTTCTAACAGTTTTTGGTGGAGTCTTTAAAAGGATAAGGGGTTCAAAGCAGAAATCGGCTTGATTGTCATCTTCATCACAATATGACCTTATACAGGTTATAAAATTTCTCTGAATCTTTGTCCCCTACATCTGCAAAATAGTGATAATAATATTAGAATTAAAATACTTTAATTATGTATAACCTGGCACCTGGCACACAAAGGCCATGCAATGTCTAATAATAACTAAACTATAATAATACATTTTAGATGCCAGCATCATCTTTAATATAGGACAGTGGGACCCCTTGTGTAGCGGCTCTTACTGAATGCCTTCGAACATTCGCAGAGCCAACAAACAGATCAAAACTCTTCCTAAGGAGTGGAAACTTCTCAAACTTTACCCAAGCCAAGAACATTGACTTTATTTTGGACAGTTTCTTTAAAAATTCATCAGGCTATTGTTTCTGGGTTTGGAGTTTGATTTGGTTTGAATTATGTCAGTACAAAATAAATACTGTAAATAAATAACAGAGATACCCTTTAATTTCAGAGCAGGGGTAGAAAAGTACACTCTGTGCTGGATTTGTAAACACACAGCCAGTTTCCAGACAGAGTTCCTGAAGATCAGGCCTCTTCTAGTTGTTACTGTGTGAAAACCAGGCAGTGTAGGAATGTGCCTGCCGCCAGCACCTGGCTATGCAGTGGGCAAAGAACATGTCACTGTAACCCTGGGTAGAGAAGTCATAGCGTCACAGACCACTTAAGGAATTTTGAAAATCACCACTGATGTGTATTTGAGTCTATCGGTTGATGAGGCTGGAAGATGGAGCCTTAGCAGTTGTTGGATAGGGGCCTCTCATTGACACTGTGGGGTAGATGTCACAGTGAATTATTAGCAGAGCCACCGAGCTGGTTTCTCCTTTTCCTGTGCAAACTACAGCACTTTGTCATTTGCATAGAGTTCCTATTTACATGATCTCCCTTGAACTTCAGAGTTTAAGTCACCTGCCCACGTAAAGTAGGCTCTCATTGCCTAACCAAATTTAACTTATAGCTTCCGAGCACTTTCTATGTGTCAGACATATAATAATCATTGTCATATATATTCATTCAGACCATCTGACTGTTCCCATTTTACAGGCAAGAAAATAGAGGCACAGAACTTGAAGTCACTCGCCTACTCTATACCATGACAAGACTTGAATACATCTCTCTGATTGGAAACCTGGTTGTTTTCTTATAATATAGTAAATTGTTATTTACCTACTTTGACACTGCTTCCACTGGTTGAAAAGAACAAGGGAAAAAGAGGAGGATGAGGACAGCAAAGACAGAGAAGCAGGAAACACACTGAAAATTTTCAATAACTCATCAAGGAAGGAAAGGCCTAGGACCAAGAAGAGGAGTTAAATCTAATGTTCCAGCGGTGGTTTCTTCCCCCCCCCTCGGTTTCTAGAAACCCATTTGCTGTAATTGATGGACTCTATGCCCAGATCCTGAAAGAGGAATTACCAGCTCCGTTGAGGATGCACAGACCTTCTCAGAAGTAGTTCGCATTATAGGACAAGGCTCAGACTAAGGGAGGCTGCAGGGCGGAGTCAGGGTCTGGCATCTTTTGATTTCTCCTCCTGACGATACAGGTAGGGCGGTAGGGAGAGAGGGTGCCCAGGTGGCTCCTTGCCACCTGGAAAGGGGGTGGCTCTTGAGATCCGCTGCTTTGGTCAGCGCTTACTGGGGGGTCCTGCCTGGGTCAACCACAGCCCAGTGGCTGACTGTGGAACCACTGTGGAAGGCTGAGGGTGCCTGGCTTGACAAAGAGGAGGGTGGGAGGCTCCAGCTGCATCCCAGGGGAGTCCAGGGGCAATATCTTGGGGGACCAAAGAATCCACGTGGATCTAGGAGCCTATGGCCAGAACCCAGATCAAGGTAGCAAGGGAGAGTGGACTTCCTTTACCTTGAGGCTCTTTTAATCGCCAGGCTGTTGTGTGAAGCTAGTTTCTTTAAAGGGATGTGAAAGTATGTAAGTATGGTAAGCTCCAGTGTGGAAGGAAACATCTTGTTTACAAATGTCAGGCGGCAATTAGCATATTTTAAAGAGAGGAGCCACAACTGCTGGCTTTTGCTGGTTGGAAACCACAGCACTTTCTTGTGGCTGTGCCTTCAGAGCCGGGGTAGACATCGAGGCTCTGAACTCGGTTCGTAAATAGTTGATTTCGTATTTTAAAATCTTGTACTAAAACTGTCACCCCCTCTCGTGGATCACAGATGGTGAAGAACTAATTTGTTACTGTTTGATAACTGCTTTTATGTATCAAAGCTCTTATTTACTACTCTGTGGGGGAAATGACAGACTAAGAGCAATTGTGTGTTTTCTTTCCGTTTTCTTTAACCGGGAGGCTTCTTGTTTGTCCCCCGACATGCTTCTTTGAAATATACAGTTGTGAATCTTTTGCATATGCTGGGTTGATTGAACCCATTTTGGGGGGGGGGATTTGAAGATGCCTCTCTCAGCACTCACCAGCAGCTTTTTTTTTTTTTTTAAATCTTTTTTAATGTCCTCATGCTACATCATAACATTCAGGTCAGTCTCTCTTCTCTGTCATGTCACAAAATGTTTCTAATTCGCTATGCAAATTGGGACTTTGCTTTTGAAAACTCTCAGGGAAATGTACGGAAATGCAAGAACATCCTTAAGGTGGGTCCAGATCATACGTTCCTAGCGCACAGGCAAGCCCTCTTTCCCTTAACTACTCGTTTCATTTATTGTCTCATTCATTCATTCAGTTCTCATTGGGTTCACTTTTTGATTCAATCAGCCAGTGGGTCGTTCTTTCCTTTGTGTGGGACATGTCGACTGGATCACAGCTTGGGTGTACGTTCAGTGGAGGCTGACATTGGTATATGCTGACCCCACCGCCACCCCTACCTATGTCCTTGGGGTGCCCTGGGCATAACATGAAATGCCTAGAAGAATATTCAACAGTTTGCTAGCTCAGTACAGCAAACTACAGCCTGTGAGCTAAGAATGATTTCTGTATTTTCAAATGGTTGGGAAAAATTAAAAGAAGAAGAATATTTCTTGACATGTGAAAATTGTATGAAATTCAAGTTTCTGCTTTATTGGAACACTGCTACACCCACCTGTTGACAGATTATCCACAGTTGCTTTTATGCTACAAAGGCAGAGTTAAATAGTTGCAACCAGGTGAATGGTCTGCAAAGCCTGAAATATTTATTACCTGGCCACGTACGGAAAAAGTTTACCAACCCCTGAGGTAGCCCATTTCCTGATTTCTGTAACGCAGTGGGAGAGAAATTGCTTTGTGCCCATGGTTGTGACTCAGGCATCCCCAGCCTCACCCCCACCACTTCCCTTTACCCCCACCACTTCCCTTTATTCTCTGCTGCTTCCCCACCAGCAGTCCTGCCCAGGGTGGCTTCCTGCCTCAGGGCCTTTGCACATCCTATTCTGTTTGCATACACAGATAGTCCTTCTTCACATCAACTTTATTAATTATTTTACTTCAGATTGTGTATCAAATACAACTTTGTCAGAGGAGACGTCACAACTGCCCAGGTTAAATTAGGTCTGTGGCTTTTGTTCTTCAATTGACCTCCTGGTTTTTTTTTTTTTCCTTTGATAAGAGCACTCATCCAAGTTTTCTATTATATTTGTATTAGTGCTATTATTTAATCAATATCCCCATGCTAGTGTTTAAAGTCCCTGAAAATAAAAACAGTGACTGTTCATTTTGTCATCATGCCCCAGGTGGTCAGAAAAGGGCTAGGGTGAGTAGCAGGCTGCAGTTTGAATGAAGGACACACCTATGTCTTGGAGACTTACTCTGTTCCAGGCACCTTGCTAAGCGCTGTACACATAACACTGCATGTGGCGCTCTGGGATAAGGTAGTAATCTCATTTCACAGAAGGAGAAAATAAGGATACGTTCTAGGATTTGGTAGAGTTCTATCTGACTCCAAATCTGTCATTCTTATGACTATTTTACAGATAAGGAAATTGTGTGTCATGCATCATGATTCAAATCAATCCCCACTGGGAAAGAAAAATGCCATAGAAAATATTTTATTCTGTACACAAAAAGGTTTTCTCAGCATGTTTTATCAACATAATCATCGTCACATTATCATCATTAAGACTTGAAAAAGGAGCACACAATCGAGGGGCACTCCTTCCCTCCGCGTCACTCAAGAAGTCCATGGGAAATGGAATTTTAAGCTGTGTTTTGCTCTACTTTTAATAGTGTTTCCTTTCTTGAATAACCACAAAATGCTAGCATGTTAGAAAGAATATTAGAGAAACTCTAACTCAGCCGGTTTCTTTGTCACACCCAAAAGCGTGAGACGATTCTTGTCGTAAAGCGTTGGGTTGACTTAGATTCCCGGAACAAACCTCCTCCCCTAGTGTTTGCTCCCAGGTCCCTTTCTTCACTTCCCTGTTCTAAAAGCACAAAAAGAGGTCTCTCTGACTTTTTCTATATTTAAAAATAAATTGCCGACTTGCAACTTCATCATGTCATATTTTGAGATTTGAGATTTTAAACGCATTTTCATGCATGTTACTTAAGTTCTCCCACTTGTTCTGTTGCCTTGTTAGATTTTGGAGCAGTGAGCGTATAAGCACAAGAAAATGGCTCTTACGTTTCACTCTTCAGGAAATGTTTATGCTCCATAAAAATTGGAATGTGGCCTTCCCCGTGATATGGCCCACGTTGGGTGACCACTCTGTTCTTAGCTCATGCTTCCTTGTTACTCTTTGTCCAAGTAAATTTTGGAGGGGTTGAGTATTATATCATTAATAATGTGATGCCATTAAAAATGAATACAAACAGAGATCAGTAACTTAGCACGTAGTTTCAGAGTGTCCCTCGGCCTCCGTTAGAGTAGACGCTGCTGATGAAGACAGTTACGGTGATCAAAACAATAGAAGTTCAGGAGTTGCTTTACATTGGCAAAGCCCCTTTGTGATGATTTCTCTCATGAAACCTTCACCCTTCTTGTTAATATCATTTAGTGCTATCACTTCCATATGCAGAAGAAGAACTCCAGGTACAGAGAGTTTATGGGATTTCCACAAATCATATGATGAATAGTGATGGGGCCAGGGAAGCTGTCCTGTTGCTTTCTGGTGAGTGCAGGGAAATTTCTGTGCCATCAAAGATATCTCTTCATTTTTTCTCCAATTTCTAAAATTGTAGTGATATTAGAGAAAATCTACAAAAGAAATGTCCCAGAGAAAGATTAAAATACTGACCTGAGCTCACATTGGAGTAAAATAGGGCGATCATGTTTGCCTGGTAGGGTCCCGGCTCACACCTATGGCCCTGTATTCTATAAATAGTTGCTCCTTTGCACTCCCCCAAATGCCCCAGTGTTGAGTAGGAGGCAGGGCTGAGACAATGCAGAGGCTTGCGGATTGGGTGCAGGTGTTAAAGTGAACAACGCCCAGGCAGAAGCTCACTGGAGGGGCTGATAACTACAGGGAAGAGCTGGCTTCAACCGGCTTGTCAGCCATCTCTGCCACCTTACATGAACTTTGGCTAATTACAATATCATTTACTCTGCGGTTTTAAAATTTCCCTGACCTTGAAATCACCATGACAGTTCTGAGACAATCATACAAGTATGAAAATGGCAGGGAATGCAATTCTAGGAATTACTACCCAGATTGCTAGTAAAAGCCTACCTCTTAGCCTTGAATATTTCTTCTCTTGATTAGTAAGACTCTAAAAGGCCAAAAACCACTTCCTCCCAGCTCGGCTGCCCTTTCTGCCACAGTGCCCTGGCGATGCGCTCGCTCTCTCTCTCTCTCTCTCTCTCTCTCTCTCTCTCTCTCTCTCTCTCTCTCCCCTTCTCTCTCATATTACTATAGAAGATAGGACCTCCAGTACTATAATTAAAGAATAGCCATAGTTTTCATTACTGCCTTCATTCTCATTTTAAAGGAAATGTGTCTTAATTTTATTAAGTATAATACTTGCTGCAAGTTTTGGTGGGATGACCTTGAAGAAATTCTCTTGCATTTATCATGTGCAATTTTAAAACTCTAAATAGGTCTTGAAGTTTATATAATATTTTTTTATTTTTTTGTTTGTATAGATTTAGGGAGTACATATATAGATTTGTTACATGGATATATTGTGTAGTGGTGAAGTCTGGGCTTTCTGTGTAACTCTTATCTGATTAGTATACCTAGTACCCATTAGATAACTCTTATCTCATACCTCCCTCCTACCCTCTCACCCTTCCAAATCTCCAATGTATATTATTCCATTCTCCATATCCATGTATACTCATTACTTAGCTCCTATTTATAATGGAGAATATGCAGTATTTGGCTTTCTGTTATTGAGTTTTTTCATGCAAGATAATGGCCTCCAGTTCCATCCATGTTGTTGCAAAAAAGTGTTCTGTAGAATTTTTGTTCTTAATGCCTTGCAATGATAAAATCCAGCAAATAGATTTTATGATGTTTAACTGTTTTTTTCATTTCTGGGACAAGTCCTACTTTATCATGCCTTTTTTCCTAAACCTAGGAGAGTAGATTAGCTAAGAATTTTGTTAGTCTTCTTCTGTTTTCTGTAACAGTTCATAAAATGGCGATTATTTATTCCTTGACAATTTGTGACACTCACAAAACCATCTTAACCGGATATATTTAGGTATTTATTGCAATTTAGTTTATTTATGCTTCTATTTATTCTTTTTTCACATTTAGAATTTTATGTTTCCATATATTTATTTTAATTAGGTTTTCAAATTTATTTCAGTTTGGTTGTGTATAATATTGTTTTTATTATCATAATTTATTTTTTTCATATACATTTCACTCATCACTGCTTCAAGTTAAGATTTTAATTCTGCTTCTATTTTTTTAGTTGCACTAAAACTATTTTTTAATCTCATATTTCTTTCTCTTCATGTCATCAAGTAATCTTTAATTTCAGCCCATTTTCTTATTATGCCTTTCCACCTCTATTTTATTGAGTTTTCTTAAATCCTGTGGAGAGTTTAAAATAGTTTTCTAAAATCATTATTTTATTTTTTTTAGTTCCTGTAGTGAATGATTTTCAGAAATTATCTTTTAATTGGAAGCATTTTCTTTCTGCTGCAGTGAAATTTTTGTGGTTGTCGTTGCTATTATTTACCCCTTGTTTCCTCTTTCTTGCACTAGAAGAATCATCTTTTTAGATTAAGGTCCATTTGTTCTGCTTAGCTTTTTGATGAATCTCAGTTTATGCTAGCTTTTTATTTTATTGCATTCATAATTTTTAATGTAAAATGAATATTAGACATTAAGATGTTTTTACATATTATTATTCTTCAACAGATAAATTAATAAACTTATAAAGATTTACAAGTACATTTGTAAAACTAGATAAGTTTACATATGAGAGGAATATATAGAAATTAAATGATTATCAGCCAATGGGATGGGATACAATGAAGAATGGCTATATAGTTTGAAAAATTATTTCATATACTACTATTTTTTAAAATGTTTGGAACAAAATTTTCATTATTTTTATTATTTAAACCTTGAAAATATTATAATCTATTAGATTTGCAGGCACTAGACATATCGAGATGGGGTATTTGACTGCATCTGTTAAAGAAACAGAGAGAAACACTATTCTAAGTTGTGTGTCTCAGGTCACAAAGGACTAAACACTGATTATTCTTTGTCTAAGTTAATTTTATTTTCCTTACATATTTTCTCTATGATTCAATTTATATTAATAAGTATTTACTGAGAATCGATGCACGAGGTAATATGTTAAATACTGCAGGTGATACAAAGGTGACTCAATAAAAATTCTTGCCCTTAGTTTGTTTAAAATACTCTAAGGGAAGTTAGACAAGCAGGGTTTAAGAGTGTAATCTCCTGATTCGTACAGCCTGGGTTTTTATCTTGACTCCAACCTTTACTAGCTGTGTGACCTTGAGCAAGATATTTGACATATCTCTGTCTCAGTATCCACATCGGAATAATCATTTCAGGAGTATTGTGAAGATCAAACGAATAATCTAGGTAAAGCATTTTAAAGAGTTCTTAGTACTTAATGTGTTATCTGTAAATATCAGGTATTATCTTCATTAAAATAAAATATTTGATAAACATAGGGTCAAAATGAGTACTATATAAAAATGCAAAAAGTACTTTTTAGTTAGTTAATTTGCATAGAAATTATACATTTTGGAGTAGTAGTCATTTGTGTGTTCTTTATTTTCAGTTTTTATACTGAAATGTGCATACACCTGAATTTGTAATGCACATTCATTCTAAGGTGTTAGGGTTAGATAAACATTACTTACTCTGTTACTTAAGAAATTACCTTGGGGGAAAACCTATGCTTTCATTTTTGCTCTCGGAGATGTCTACTTTAAAAAAACCCATTTGTATTTCTTGGTCAGACATTTACACAATGGTTCAGAAATAGTTACAACATTTTTCAGGTAAGAAGACTTCTGATATGTAAAAGTCCTATTCATTTATTTAGAAACAGCTCTGTGGTTAATACCATATGACTTTTAACAATTGTATTCAGGTCTATGCCTTATATTTACCTCCCTAAAGCAATTAAAATCTCTTCTACTTAGTCTCATCAAATAAAAAGTATCTTTATATGTAACAAAAAGCCTCAATCATTATTTAATAGGCAGTCTGCTAACTACTGAAGAAAGTTATTTTATTTAAACTCTCGGAAAAAAAGAAACTCAAACAACAACAAAAAACGCAGTGTTGTCTATTCCAAAGCCTGTGATCTAACTTATATTGAATTGTCTTTAAAAAGTTCACGAAGATTACACTTGCGTAAAGATTTTTTTCTAAGACAAAAACTAAGTGCCCTGCTAAGAGAACCTTCCTAACTTGTATCAAAACTCAGTTTATATTCCCACAGATGTCTAACAAGCTCTGTATATGGTCTTGGATTATAGACAGAGAAAAATCAATAGCCTGCTGTCTCAAAGGCACCGATATAGATTATGAATCACAGCCAGGAAGTTGTCAGTGATTTCAGCTGCCAACAGCGTTTCAGTAAAGATATTTGCTACCTCATATTCTTTTAATGTGAAGCTTTCATATATGAAATAGAACAGGTCACTTTTGGACAAAAACATAAGAGAATTTTAAAAAGAGTAATGAGAGCACACACATACCTGTGCTCTGGATTGATCAGATAAAAACTACACCTTCTCTACTCACCCACATGCTGTGTAAAGGCAAACATCCACGTAAGTGGCCTGTTTTGCTGTAAGTTATTAGTTCCTTCTCCACTTCGCTGTATCTACATATACATGCAAACACAATGCTTTGGATGGACTAGATCAAGCTTATTTAAGTCATTTTTCGTGGCTGTAATAAAAAAAAACCTCACTGGTCTAAATGAGGGAAGTACAAAATAACAAAGAATCCTAGATTTGAAACAGAATTCAAGTCCTTAAGTCTCCCTCCTCTCATGGATAGATGAGGAAACTGCATCTCACAGAGACTGCAGGTGACTCAGCCGTATCAGTCAAGAAGGTGGTGTTGGAGACAAGATTAGAACCTTCCCACGAATCACATTTACTTAAGATATGTCTACAAAATGCCGAAAAACCATTTGACAAATGTCCCTTGAAGGTAGACACAATATTGTTCTCTGTAACATATTCAAAATAAAGTATGTAAATAGATTCTAAAAAATGTTTTCAGAATTTTGAGTTTAAGAACAAAAGCATTAAATGTATAATACTACACATATTCAATCAATAGAAGTGTCTGGCAAAAATTTTTAGCATTCCTCATATATTTTATGTGAAAGTAAAAAAAGGGGTGAGAGGAAAAATTAGTAACAGCCTAAAGAACAGACCCTGGAAGAGGAAACACATGAAACTGTAGCTCTGTTGCATGCTTCCTAGCCTTCATGCACATCAATTTCCTCACTTACAGAATGGGTCTAAGAATATCTTGATGCAATGTCAAGAGGATTAAGTTTAGTATATCCGATTCATGTAGTACAATACTAGGCATTTAGTACTTAGGTAGTCAATGCCAGTTGCCACTTTTATTATCTTGTATGTTTCAGGAAAAAAAAATATATAACATTCTGAATTAAATGAAAATATGCCAGAAAAGAATCAGTGAAGTGGAGACAGTCAGAGATCTAAACTGGGCTTTAATTGAAAAATTACTTAGAAAATGGGAGATAATAAAAATACGTTCTTTTGATAGTTTGTGGAAGAATTAGGGAAACAAACAATGTTCCCATTTTTTAGAAAAGAAGAAAAGTTGATGCTACAAATGAGAGTAGTTCAGTGTGGAAGACAGTGAAGACAAAAGAATGATCAGCAATCAATCTAGTGATATTCTAGAAAAGCCCCAGGTACAACACATATCTTTGTAAATAACATACCTCACAGACAGGTCACTCAGGCAAAGGGGGCATAAAAGATGCAATGTAGTTTGATTTTAAGGCTTTCAGTTCTACCCCATAAAAAATTCTGATTAACAAGGATACCTGTGGAATATGTTCCTTTCTGTTCTTAGATGGTTCCTAAACATTGCTTGAGGGCTGAAGTAACAGCTTTGGAAAAACTTGGGCTAGAATGGACGCTACTTTTTAAAGTGTCCACCCACATCAAATGTCCTAAGAGTTATTCTAGTAATACTTAGTATTTCAGTGAGTGAAGAAAACAAGAATTCACCAATTAATATGACATATAAAGCAGGAAGAAATAAAATAGGAGAAAAGCACAAACTACAAACAAATGTAGGCTTGTAATGCAAGTCATTCATGAAGAACATGCTTCTAAACACATTAAAAGATGATTCTTACAAGAATGAGCAGGATAAAAATGTCAATGTCCTTTTAATTATGTGTCCTATTATGTTCAATGCACTAAAGACATATGAAAAACGTTAGCGATGATTCGCAGAAGAGAAGCAGAGGTGTTTAAAGAGAGAAAATTGATTCCGTAAAAACTAACGAAATTGTGATGTTTAAACTAGATAAGAGAAAAGCTAAGAGGCGATTGAATTATTATCTTTAACATGGGGTAGAGTATTGTTTCTGGAGTGCAATACACTGTTACCTTTATGAAGGGACAAACATTAAACTGTTGGCCCTATGAGGGCAAGGAGGCTCGCTATGCACCCCTATTGCATTCTCTGACGATGTCTGGCTACCGGTGCTTCATTAGCGTTCAGGGATAAATGAAATAGAAAGTCACAAACTTAATCTTCACCAGCCTTGGCTTGCCAACAGTTCAGAGGGTTTCCTCCTGACGTGAGCTCTGTGTTTCCAGAGGGTGGGCTCCTGATGATGCTCATCCTCCCTCTGTAGACCCACTCAGCAGTGCAGCTCACCTGCACCTGGAAGACTTCTCTCTGCTTTCCCAACGAATCAGGGGCTGCCCACTCCTTATGCAGTAAGGTCTGACATCCACCGTTGAGGTGCCCCTTTCCCCCTCCTAGTTAGCTCTTCCCTGGGTATTCCCTTTCTGTCCTAGGGTACCTGTGGTGGTTAATTTCATGTGTCAACTTGACTGGACTAAGAAATGCCCAGAGAGCTGGTACAACATTATTTCTGGTGCGTCTGTGAGGGTATTTCTGGAAGAGGTTAGCATTTGAATCAGTAGACACGATAAAGATCTGTCCTCATCAATATGGATGGACATCATCCAATCCACTGAGAGTGGAATAAAACAAAAATGTGGAAGAAGGGGAAATTCACTCTCTGCTGGAGCTGGGACATCCATCTTCTGCCTTCAAGCATCAGCATTTCTCACTCTCAGGCCTTTAGACTTGGACTGGGACTTACACCATTGACCCCCAGTTCTTCGGCTTTCACACTCGAACTGGAGTTACGTGACTAGCCTTCCTGGGCCTCCAGCTTGCAGATGGAAGATTGTGGGACTTCTTAGTCTCCATAGTCTCATGAGCCAATCCCTTATAATAAATCTCTTTCTCTATATCTATATATATTCTATCTGTTCTGTTTCTCTGGAGATCCCTGAAAAACACAGTACCCTTTAGAGTTCTCATTACTTCTTTATAGTTACTGCTTTATCGTAATTTAGTCGTTCTTTGTATTAAACTTTCCCTATTCAAATAACTATGTAGTTTGATCTCCCAATGGTACCCAGACTTCTAATGTTGATCTTTTATGAGTCCTTATTTTTTAAATATGTTTCTTATACATAGTACATTGTTCAGTTTTATTTGCTTTTAAAATTTTCAATTGAAGCTTTTTGTCCTTTAAATTGTGATTACTAGATTCATTTCCATTATCTTATTTTGTGCTATTTTTTTCAACTTCCCCTCCCTCCATCCCTCTTTCCATTCCATCCCTCCTTTCTTCTTCTTTCTTTGTTTTTTCCCCACTGGTTTGAAATTTACATGCATTAGTTTACTTTCTTCTTATAAATTTTAGCATTCATATTTAAAGTAATGTAGTCTCAAAGATACCTTTATTCTCTTCCTGAAAAATGTTTTTACTCTTATTAAATCTCTTTAGATTTATTTGCTATGGTAGTCAGGATTCTTTGTTCGGTTATAATTTATAAGATTACAAATTATGCATTATTGTTATTTAATCAGTCATACAGCTGGAGTTTATCAGAAAGTTTACAATTAATTTTTCTCACCATTTCTTCCAACATTTTGTATATTTCCTTCTAAGGCTATTTTCATTGTATTTTTGTGAAGTGTATCCTTTAGATTTTCCTTTAGTGAATGTCTGTTGGTAATTAATTTATTAAGCTTCTTTTCCTTTGATAATGGCTTTATTTTTTCCTTAAAATATAATTTTCAAAACATATGGTACTGTATGTATTGCTATCTTACAGGACTTTCAAGACATTGTATGTATTTATTTGATTAAAAATTTTACTTGTTTTAATTTTGCTGCTTTTTTTTTTGCCTTGAGAAGTCAGCCATAACTTTAATTACTGTTCATTTGTAGGTAATTTTTTCTGACTACTTTTGAAATGTTATTTTTTATTTTGGGAGATTTGTAGTTTCAAAAAAATATGAATACCATTTTATCTTGGATTTTTTAGCTTCTTTAGTCCAATTGTTAATATCTGTATTAGTAAGATGTATAAGGGCAGAGAGAGAGATCGGGAAAGAGATTTATTTTAAGCAATTGGTTCACACAATTGGAGGTGCGGACAAATTCAAAATCTGTAAGGCGGGCTGGTAGGCTGGCGACCCAGGGAACAGGTGATGTTGCAGCTGGAATTCAAACACTGTCTGGAAGCAGAATTCCTCTTTTTCAGATGGCCTCCATCTTTTGTCTTAAGATGTTCAACTGATTGGACGAGGCTCACCCACACGACAGCAGGTACTCTGCTTTACTCCCAGTACACTGACTGATATATTAAGCTTCACAGCAACATCTAGATTGGCGGTTGAGGAAACATCTGGGCATCGTAGCCTAGCCAAGTTGACACTTAAAATTAACCATCACAATATCTTTTACCAATTCTGTAAAAAATACAAGCAATATTTCTTCTCCTTATTCCCTTTACTGTTTTCTTCTGAATATAATAAAAATTTATACTGGCTGTTCATTTTCTATCCTTCGTATTTTTTAACTTCTTTTTCAAAGTTTCTGTATTTGTGTTACATTTGGGAACTTTCAGATCCTTTCTCAGTTCTTTAATCATCTCTGTATCAGTCACACGGCACGACCAGAGAAACAGAACAAGGAGACATATATTAAGAGATTTATTGCAGAGAGTTGGCTTAGGAGATGGTTGGGGCTGGCAAGGAAAGCCCAGGTAGATAGGGCAGGCTGTCAGGAGGGCAGGCTGGACCTCTGGGCATGTGCTGAAGCTGCTATTCTATGAGGAGAATTTCTTTTTCTTTAGGGAAACCTCAGTTTTGCTGTTAAAACCTTTCCTGCAACTGACTCAGGTACATTCAGATTATCCAGAAAAGTCTCCCTTACTTTATGTCAATTACAAACTTTAATCCCATCTATAAATTCACACCTCCTCTTAGATTGGTACTTGATTGAATAATTGAGAACTATAGTTTTGCCAATTCAACACATAAAACTGACTCCTAAATTGTATCTAATCTGTTTTCTAATGTGATGATAATTTTATTTTTAATTTTAATTATTACAATTTTTTCAGATGTCTATTTAGTTGTTTCTTAAAATATCCACATTGCTTTTGATAATATACCTTTACTCTACTTTTGAATCCCTTCTTTCATGTCTTTAAGTATATGACACTTGGCCATTTTATATTACAAATCTGATCACACCAAAATAAGCAGTTTTATGGGCCCTGTTTACAGATTGTTATTTCTGCTGACTTTTGTTTCTGATGGCTCGATTTCTTATGAGGGGTGTGTGTGTGTGTGTGTGTGTGTGTGTGTGTGTACGTGTGAGAGAAAGGGCACTAATGCTGCTTTTTTACCTGTTAGAATCCTTGGATGCTAGTGATTAAAATGCACTCTTCCAGTGAGAATCTGACTTTGCTTTTGCTAGGTGACTGACGGCACTCTTAGCCTGTGACCACTTCGAACTAAATTTTGGCTTGAACTACACAGGAGATGTACATTCTGGTCCTCAAATCACATAAATGCTGGTTTTTGTTTAGGAATTCTCAAAGTTTCTTTTTCCACCAGCCCTCTGATCTATGACAAAGGCCAAAATAATCAAGTCTTTCTCTTTGAAGTGAATACTTTTCTTCTGTAGCCATTGAGAGTATCCTGGCTTTGTACTTGGTCTCTAACTTGATTTTCAACTTGTGTAGGCCCAAGGTTTGTGTTTTGTCTCCTAATGCTTGCTGGTCATTAAACCCAGGCTTAGGCTTCCAGGGTTGAGTAGTATCCTTCAGGTATATTCTTTTGCAATCACAATTCTTCATTGTTTCTTGTTTTGATTGTTTCTCTTTCTTTACTCAGCCATGCTTTAAAAGAGATATTTGTTATATTTTGGGAAGTCTTTTTTAGGCGTTCTGTTCTAGAAAGCATTTTTTCTGCAAAATCTAGTCAACCATATGACTAGAAATGGAAATCCCTCATTCTCTCTTTTACACATTTCCATCGTGCTTTTATCCCCATTGCTCTGCAGAAATGTCTCTTTTCTTGGTCAACAATGACATCCACTTGCCAAATCTAATGTTCATCTTGGTGTTGGGCTCATATAGTTTAACCTGAGCAACATTTGACACTTTGATTTCTTTCTTCCTCTTGAGAAAGTTTCTTTCCATTGCTTCTCTTCACTATGTTTTTAAGTAAACTATATAGTTAACTTTCTGTGTCACATTTGCTGTCATTTTGCTGAATCTGTCTCTTTTCTCTGGGCTCAGTTCTCAAACTCTTTCTCTTTTACTCTTCTTAATTTATACTCTTGATAATTGCATTCACATGAGCCCTTGTGCTGAAATTCCAGATTTCTAGATTTCTGCTTAAGGAGGAATGAGAGCTCAACTGAGCAAGTCTAAAAATAGAAATTTTGAATTTATTTCTCAAACTTACTCCTCTGAATGTTCCCAATCTCACTAAATGGCACTATCATTTTTCTAGTTGTCAAGACAAAAATCTAGATGCAGTCGTTAATTCTGCTCTTTCCCTTACACCCTCCATCCCATCAGCAGCAGTCCTCTTGCTTTACTTTTGCAGTATGTCTAGAGTCCAGCCACTTCTCACCAGCATTATCTCTTAACTGAACGACTGCAATTGCTTTCTCCCTGTTCTCCCAGCTTATACTCTTGCACTGCAATATTCTCCACAAAGAAAATTTTTAAAATATTAATCATTATTTCATCCTACTGCTTGCAACCCTTGATTCATTTCCATCACATTTAGAATTTAATCCAAACCTCTTACATAGTTTAATATGATCTGAGTCACATCTGTTTGTCGGACATTTTTTTCTTCACGTGCTCTTTGACTTTTCTCCAGCCATTAAGCATTTTGCTGTATATATTTTTTATTATATTTTATTTTATTATAGAAAGTGATAAAACATTTATAGACAAATTTACGTGCTCTTATGCAAGGATTTAAGTTAGATGTCACAGCGTGAAAGTGATATCTACTTATTATAGATAATCTGGAAAATATGAAGAATTTCAAGAAGAAAATAAAAATTAGGCTAATGACCCTGCTTGCATGCTAGATCTCGTCCCATCTTGCCCACTCATTAACATTGCTTCAGCAATGGTACCTCTTTCTGTGCTCCATCAATTTTTCACACTCTCCTGGATTATTCCCAATAGTCTTCAAACATACGTTCATATCACTCGTATGTAAAGATCTTCTCTTGATTGTCCCTGTCCACCCACCTCCTCTTGTTCTCCACCATTTTTACTACAAAATCCTTAAAAAAAGCCTTTGATGTTGTCCTCAATTCTTTTTTTTCTATTATATTTTTGTCACATTTGCTTCATCTGTCCCTGTATATGTAATTTTATTTACCAAATATTTTAAATGCTAATTGAAGACACAGTGACATTTTGACCCTGAATACATTAGCAGGTATCACCTGAGAATAAGGATATTCTGTTACAAAACCCCAATGCCTTTATTATACCCAAGAAAGTTAAATTTATATACTATCATCTAATAATAACATCTATATTCAAGCCTACTGTTTTCCTAAATCCACTAAAGTCACTTTGCTTCAACCACTCCATCAACACAACTTTTGGTAAAGTCAGCAGTAATATCCTGATGGCCAAACCAATGGCCAATGCTAAGCACGCATTCTTTTTGAGGTACAAGTAGCTTTTGCCAGAGTTGATCAGTACCTCCAGGTATAAAGCGAGTCAGTAAGAAGTCACACACTTCTTACTCCATAGGTGAGGAACTATACCATGGGTTTAAACACAAATATATACTAAATGACAACCAATTTATACCTCTCTCTTTAACTCCAGACTCAGATACCCAATCGTTTATCAGACATCTCTGCTTGGTTATCTAATAGGCACTTCAAATTTATTTTGTCCAAGAAAGAATTCCTAATTCCCCACCCCAAATATTTCCCACATTCTTTCTCAGTTCAATAATTTTGCAATTTGTTTATTCCCTTATCTCAGGATTCAAACTTTGAAGTGATCCTTGACTTCTCTCTCTCTCATACCAATCACCCTAACTGCATCTCCCATCTTTCAGCAAATTCTTCCAAATAATTCAGGATCTGACCATGTCTTACCAGCTCCACTGCTGGAACTCTGGAGCAAGGCAACGTGATGTCTTGTTTAGATTACTATCCTAACCTTCAAACCGTTCTCCCTGCTCTCATCCTTGCCCTTATTCTGTTTGTTCTTAGCACAACAGCCAGAGTGATGACTAAGATTTAAATAAGATCATATAAGTATGTTCAGTGTGTTCCAATGACTTCTTATCTCATTCAGAATAAAGGGAGCTTTTGCAACAGCCTAAAATATCCTCCAAGGGCAGGAAACCTGTGGCCGTGGGGCCACATGTGGCCTTCTGGATCTCTGAGTGCAGCCTTTTGACTGTCTCTGTTCTGTTCTCTTATTCTGTTTGTCTATCCTTGTGCAAATACCACACTGTCTTTTTTACTGTAGATTACTCATTAGTGAAAAACCACAAACTTTGTTTTTTTTCATATTGGCTTGTCTATATTCTTGGTTTGTCATATATATCTTTTTAGAATCGGCTTATTGATTTACACATATACACACACACCTGCTGGGATTGTGACCAAGATTGAACCAAATCTGTAGATCATTTTGAGGAGAACTGATAGCATTACACTATTAAGGGTTTGTGTTTTTATGATATTAAGGAAGATTCTGTTTTGTGTCAGCTAATATCATTTTTATCAGGAATGAATACTGAATATTCTTATCAAATGTCTTTCTAGCACCTATAATAATAATAATGTAGTTTTTATTCTTTGTTTCTCTGATATGACTATATATTAATAGAGTTTTCTAACACTAGTTTCTCGTTATCATACTAGACTAGAAAATTTGTTTTGCTAGTATTTCAATAAGAATATTCTTAAATGGGTTCTATCTTTAGTTTTTCTGTTGGTTTTTGTTAAATGGTTATTGTTTAGAAAAAAATTAACACAGTTTTCCTTTTCTTCTCTATGCCCTGGAACCATTTTCAGGAGATAATTATTTGCTTCTTGTGAACTTGCAAGAAATTCTAATACCAAATGAATCTGAAAACATTCCTTGGGAAACCTGAAATATCAGTTATTCAATGTCTTTTATGATTAATCTTCTTTTAACTCATTGAACTTTAGGGAGATCATTTTTGTTAATTTATACTTTCCTAAAGCAATATGTATTTCAGTGAGCTTTTCAAAAGTATTCGCATAGGCATTCCTTTCTTATGTTTCAATATATCTGTTTGTTTCCCCTTGCTCAATTTTAGTCTTTACTTGTTTATGTATTTTATGTTCTTTCTTGCTTGCTTTATTATACTACTTAGGGGCTTTTCAACTGTTTTATACTTTTCTATTGTTTTAATGAGGTGGTTATTTTTAAATTTGTTTATTTGTTTCTTTGAATATCAGTTTCTGCCATCATTCTCATTCTTTTCCTCCCCTCTGGTTAATCTTATATTTGTGACTTTTAAAATTTAGTCTATGAGAAGTTTATCATTGCTTCATAATAAAAAAAAATTAAGAAGCTCAAAAGTTCAGCTTTCACATCACTGATGCAGTTTTTACAGTATGGCTTCTTCTCTTTACTGCTTTCAAAGCGGTTTTAAAATTAGTTATTGTATCTTTAGTTTCCTTTCATTTTTTCCTTATCTCATTCAGCTCCTTTGCCCTCTGTCTGGCTCCCAGCTAGCTCCATTTTATATCTCAGTCTGTTGTCTTATCCTCTCATCTTTCATCTCTTGTTTCATGGTGTTCAATTCTTTTTCTTTTTACTGCAAGACAAAGCAGACACTTTCTAAAATCTACTTCTTTATTCTATGGGTTTAAAAAAATTTTTTTTAAAGTAGGTTTTTCCTGTGATTTTGAGGTGCCGTGCTCACCTTATTTTATTGTGTGTACTCTTTTTATAGGCTACATGCTATGATTATTTTCTCTCTACTCACCCTTGAATGGGGAGATGATTATCAATAACCAATATTTCTCCAACATCGAGTAGGATATTAACCTTTTCTCCTTACAGTCCCGTTGGTGTCGGTGCCCATTGTACCTGGTGGTAGGTCTGCCAATCCAGAGAAAAGCCGTCGTGTTGGGGAGGGGAGAAATCAGCTTTCCTGCCCACTACGTTTTTTACTTGGGTAAGCTGTTAGACCTCCTCATGAAATTACTTTTCTAGTGTCATTATTCTTACTGGAGAAAGAGATTCCAAGACAAAGGTTCCCTGCATTTCCCACAGGTTATTCCTGTCTATAGAATTGATTTGATGGGTCCAAATCTTCCTTTCTTGTTTTTTTGATTTTACTCTGTTTGTTGTTGTTACTGTTGTTTTTTTTTTTTTAAATTTTCAATTGAATACAGCCTAGAAAACATCTAGCTGAAATTCCTCTGTGTTATTGCAGATAAATTGTACCTTTCTTTAACTTTGGGTACTGATGCATGTTTTCTGTAATTTTTGCATAATTTTAATAAGTTTAGAAGGAGTTTGGAATAGGAAAAGTTAGCCACCTGGGCCCATTATCAATCTTCAGCCAGTATATAAAATTTATGTTTATATAAATGTTTATGTTTTGTTGAAAATAAATGTCCATGAATGTGATTAAAATTATAACAATTCATAATGTTGAATTATTGAGGTATTGAAACTATATATTTTTGAGTTACACGTATATATTAGTCTGGGTTCCCCAGAGAAACACAACCAATAGGATATTTGCATACATGTATATGCAAATATATATACATATACACAATACAAAATGACACACAGACACACACACACACACACACACACACATATATATAAAGAGATTTATTATAAAGAATTAGCTCATGTAGTTATAGAGGCTGAGAAGTCCTCAAATCTGATGTCAGCAAACTGGAGTCCCAGGAGAGCTAATGGTGGAAGTTCCAGTCTGAGTGTGAATCTAAAGACACAGGAACACCAGTGTCTTAGCTTGAAGACAGTCAGGTAGAGTGAGTAAATTCTCCCTTACTCAGCTTTTTGTTCTAGTCAGGGCTTCAGCTAAATAAATACATCCACTCACATCGGGGAGGGAAATTTGCTTTACTCAATCTACCCATTCAAATGTTAATCTCATTAAGAAATACCCTCAAGGCATTCCCAGAAAAATGCTGAATCCAGTATCTGGACACCCTGTGCCTGAGTCAAGTTGGGACTTCAAAATTAAGCACTGCACCATGTTTTACTTCTGACTCCATAGATTTGTTTATTCATACTCAGGAACTATGGAAAGTAGAAGCTCCCATGTCACTGTCCATCAGTTAAATCTTTGTTAAAACAAACATACACATAGTCAGGGAAGAGACTTGCTGCTTTGCAGACCATTTCACAGATGTTCTTGAGTCCATTAAGATGAACTGATGGGGACTGTGATATGCCTGAAACACTGAGGGTAAAGCTGATTGTCCCATGTGACATAAGTGTGTAGAGAATGGAAAACTCAATCTGTCCATCCGGGGAGGAACAAGACTGTGTATAGGTTCAAAAATTAACCATGTTTATATGTAAAAATAGTATTTGGAAGTCAATTTGTATAACTGCTTTCTATTCTGAAGTCAGTTTTCTCACTAGGAATATCCCGTCTTCATCAGAAATTTGTAAAGGGATAAAAATAAGAAAGCAGACACAAATGCACAGAAATTGAAAAATTCACTCGAGGGTTTTGATATGTCAGCCTATCTCCATTCTCTTCTAATATCTGCATTTTACTCACAGTGTTGTGAATAAAGATTCATGTCTTCACTTAATAGAATTCAGTCAATTTCCAGCAGAGCCTCAGCAAGGAATTCATCTGCTGTCCTCTTTAGATTTTAAAAACTGAAATATACCTTGGGAATTAATTGTCAAAATGGTGATGCAATGTTAAAATTGCAAATCACAGGTACAAATGAAAATGTAAGGTTTATAGGTTTATACTGCACTGTTTGCTGTTCTAGTTTCTACTTATTTTTTTAAACAGCCTAGCCTAATAATAATCTGAAATACCGTATACGCACATGTGTTGGAATATAAGTGAATAAACCTTTGCATTTTGTTATTTCCCATCCTCAGTCCTTGAAATTCCAGGCTTAATATTGCTGGGCTAGATGCTTTTTATTCTGCAATGTGAATTGTGCAAGTGTCTATCTATGTACAGGCACAATCCATTTTAAATATCTACAAATTTCCCTAAAGTCCCAAGTGGTTTCCTTGGCAACAAGGCTGCTGAAATGTAAAGGGCTAAGGTAGTTAGGATATTGCCTATCATTCTCCCTCTCTAGGCTATTTTAAATAGCTGCAATTTTCTTTGCACATCTAAAAAAATCCACAGTGGTTGGTGATGCAAAGACGAATATGAGAGACATTAGAGAATAGTAGTACATCAGAGTCTAATTTGTGTGGACAAATTATTACTTTCACTACTCCCTGATTTGTAGAGCACCATTTTCATGTACCAAATTGTGGTACAAAAGAAGAGCAAACCATAAATACATCAGAATAATTTTTAGATGGAATGAGATAAAATATCTGCAAATAGCTTTTGACAATAGAGGCAGTGATTAATAATGGCAAGGTATCTATGCAACTTCTTTTCAATTCACCAGGAATAGCATGCATATAATGAGGCCAGACCTTGGTGCAATGAGCAGAAGGAAATTAAACACACTAAGGTGGACGAGGAATATTCCCTATAACCTCTCCACTAAGTGAAACTTCAAATGCCTAGACATGTATTTAGTGAGTTATTTTGTAAGTAGTCTTAGTAAATTATTTCAGGTATTATTATGTGCTCTTATTTATCAATCTGCCTTTCATAGTATTCCTCACAATGATTTATCATGGTATAGGAATTATTTATTTTTAGTTCTGCCCATGAAATGCACATTATAGGGATTATCAAAGCAAAGGGACATCTCCCACTGTAGATACAATGTGGATCAAACTACAAAATCTTCCTTCCAGTGTCTCCCACTGTGCCTCCACTCCCCATATCTGTGTGGGGCCCTCACAAGGAAGACACATGTCTAGCAGCAATGAATCCCCTGAATACCATTCCTTCATGAAGTCAGCCCATTTCAAATGATAAGCCAGTATTTGTGCATCCTATACAACATCTCTATGAAATAAGTGATCAAAAGGCTGTGGGAAAAGCAAATGAAACTTCGTATAAGAAAATATTGACAATCCCACTCAACCATCTTGATTATATGTTTTCTTGCTTACTGCCTGCCCATCCTATTGTTAGCTTTCTTTTAAGTCAGAAATTTGGAAAGAAACTAATGTTAATTTTTATTCTTAGTAGTTTTCTTGTGTATACAATAAGAAAAAATGAAATGCGATGGATCCCAAGAAATTTTTTCCTTATAAAGCTTTCTGCTTTTATGGATCATCACTTTTAAAAAATATTTTAAAATAATATATCTTATAATCTTTTATAAGTGATAAGTACAGTTCCAACAATTTGTAATATCCCTAACTGATAGCACAACTTCCTGGATTTTCCAATTGAGATCAACCACCTGACACTCTGGTTCTTTTTTACTTCTTTCTTCCTACCTTTCTCCCCCCCTCCCTGCTTTGCTCCCTTTCTTTCCTTCCCTTTCCCTTCCTTTTTTACTTTTATCCTTCCTTTCTTCCTTTCTTTTCTTTTCTTTTCTTTTCTTTTCTTTTCTTTTCTTTTCTTTTCTTTTTTCTTTTCTTTTCTTTTCTTTTCTTTTCTCTTCTCTCCTTTTCTTTTTTCGTTTTCTTTTCTTTTTTCCCTTTCTTCCTTCCTTCATCTATGTATTAAATGACCAAGGGAAATACTCTACTAAAGCGAAGTGTCTTCTACCAAATAATTACAGTAATGTTACAAGTAGAGACTAATATGTATTTTTAGATTCCTAAGACTTATAAAACATAAATAACATATTTATAAATGTTAGCTGAACGAATGAATGCAAGTACATGAAAGACGACTTGTGAGAACAAAATAAGATTTTAATTCTATTTGAAGTGGAAGTGGTAGCTATTAGAAATCATATATAACTTCAGACTTTATGATAAATTCTGAACATGGCTGGACTATAAGATACTTAAAGGGGAATAGAGGAAAAGAAACTGAGAAAGGTTATGAAAGACTTTACATTTATCCTAAGGAATTTGAACTTTATCTGTAGGATAATGGTTCTTAACATTTTTAGCTCATAAATTCTTTTAAATCTAATGAAGACTATGATATTATCTCTCTCTCTTTTCCTCTCTCCCTTCCTCCAAACTGTTGTATAAAATCAGAAAATTCACAACTACCCGAAACCCATTAATAGGTCTTCTAGGCCCTTGTTACTCAAGGTGAGCTCCAAGGATCATCAGCATTGGCCTCACCTGTGAACTTGTTAGAACTATAGACTGTAAGTACCACCTCAGACTTCCTGGATCAGGATTCTTTTTAAAATCTCAAAGTGATTCATACACATTAAGATTTGATAATTACTATTCTAGGCATTAAGTTAAATCACCATAGTAAAAAATAATCAAGGTACTTCATAATCAGAATAATAAAATGCTCAGATTTTTCACATACATCTGTATTTGCTTGTGAAATTTTACACTGTGGAATATTTTATTTTATGTTTTCTAAAACAACTGGATGTATCTTGAGAGCAAAAGTCCTGCCCCTTCTCAAGAAAGAGAAGACATTTCAGAATATTATTAGCAGAAGCAACTGAGTGTGTGGAGTGTATTTATTTTACTAATTGGGAGTCCCTGGTTCTAAATCTGCGCCTATAATTAACTATGATGCTTTGGAAGTATTAGGAAGCACAATTATCTCTTTTCATCTTTTCAATGATGAGAAAATTCCTTTGCAAGCCCAACAGTAAAAAATAAACACTTTTGAAGAAAACACCAAAATACTGAAAAATGGCAGAGGTGTTAATATGGTTTTTGAGTCTCCTCAGGAACTCACAGAAACAGAAAAATAAGAAAAGTCAAAGTCCACAAAATGTTAATGGTAAATATGGATAGAAAAGTATCTCTTGAATCCCAGATATTACTGGGTAGGGACAAATCACCAAGATCTTGCAGACCACAGATCCACCAGTGGTTTCACTGAGAGGTCTTGTGGCTGGTCGAGCAACAGCTGAAGCAGGAGGTGGTCTTCACGAGCTCCAATGTTTGGTGACAGCAAACGAGCTGAAGGAAGTTTGAATAATTATGGAATCTATGATGTATGAAGTTACAAAACCAGTCATCTAAAACTTCTTTGCAGGACAAAGATGAATTAGTTTTCTATTGCTGTATAACAAATTACCACAAACTTGGCATCTTAACACAGCACACGTCACTGAAGGGGATGGGGAAACAAGAGTGGTGACTTGAGTAAGTTTGGGAAAAGTTGCTTTGACTGGAAACTAAGACTAAAAGCAAAAGGATCTGTGCATAAACACCGCACTCTAGTTAGTGATGTTTCTCAGGTGGGTACCAGTTAACAAATCTGGAGCTGCCGTATGTGTATACTAGAATTGAATAAACAAGCATAGTCATGTGCCACATAATAACATTTTAGTCAATGACAGACCACACATACAATGGTTAGATTATAATGGCACTGAAAATTTCCTATTTCCCAGTGATATCATAGCCATTGCAATGTCATAGCGCAACACATTGCCTTTTCTAAGTTTAGATATGTTTAGGTACACAAATACTTACCACTGTATTACAATTGTCTACAGTATTCAGCACGGTACCATGCTATACAGGTTTGTAGCCTGGGAGCAATAGGCTCTACCATACAGCCTAGATGAATAGGAGGCTACACCATCTAGGTTTGTGTAAGTACACTCTGTGATGTTCTCACAACAAAATCACCTGCTGACACATATCTTAGAATATATCCCTGTTGTTAAACTGTGCATGACTGTAAATGGAGATGGGTAGTAAGAGCCAGGCTTCTTACTATTGGAGAAGGAGGTACAGATAAGCAAGAGGGAAAAGCCAGAATGAATCATGCTGTTCTGGATCAGAGTCAAAGATACCAGTACGAACCCTTCTTTAGCTTAATATAAATACAGATGGATAGACACACAAAAATTAGAGATTCGCGTGTATATATGATTTGGTTTATATATATACATACACACACACACACACACACACACACACACACACACACATATATATATATATATATATATTTCTTAGCTTTGGCCACTAACAGGGCACAGGAGCAATGACAATCTAGCAATGAGCAAATTCATTGTTCAGATCTTGATTTCTAATGTCATTTGCCAATAAAAGGAAACAGAATTCCTTGAAGAAATGGCTATGTCTAGAGCTGGGCCAGAGAATATAGAAATGAGCCTAGAGAATCTTAACGTATCAGAAAGTAAGGAATTAAGCACTGCAAAACAAAACAATGAAGATATGTCAAAGGGACTCAGAAGACAACTTGGAAAGGCTCACAGTGGAGAAAACTGGATCATTTTGAATAGCAAAATAAGTAATGTGGTATTGGGCTACAATAAAAAGTATAAAATAAATACTCACAAGTTAATACTGCTATAATTAAATTATTGAACAAAATTTTATAAATGAAGGAGAAGAGACAAATCTCCTGTAGAAAATTGCAAATAAATTATGGAGATATTTTCCCCTTATGGAGATGGAGCTTAACTTTCTCACCCCTTGAGTTTGGTTGTGATTAGCAACTTGTTCCCAAGATTAGAGAATGGAAATAGGGAAAATAGTCATTTTAAAGTGGAGAAACCTGGCGAATAATAACCTAGGTTAGGTGATCAAGGTTACTACAGTCAGTAATATGTCATGTTGATAGTACGTACTCTTGATCTGTGTGATGAGAATGTCACTTCACCTCTGTGGTCTTTGTCTAAAACCCATAACTGCAGTCTAATCATGACAAAAAGAGTGACAAGTTCCAGTAGAAGAAAATTCTACAAAGTAACTGACCAAATATTCTCAAATATGCTCAACGTTATTGAAACTTCCACAGAGCAGAGGAGCCTAAGGAGACATGATGACTAAATGTAACGCAGAGTCCTGGAGAACATCTTGGTTCAGAAAAAGGACAACAATGTGTACATATGGGCACAAAGAGACGGAAAGGACATTAGAAGCTAAGAGGGGAGAGGGTGGGAGAGGAATTGTGGGATAAAAATTTACCTATTGGAGGCCGGGCGTGGTGGCTCACTCTGGGAGGCCAAGGTGGGCGGATTGCTCAAGGTCAGGGGTTTGAAACCAGCTCTGAGCAAGAGGGAGACCCCATCTCTACCAATAATAGAAAGAAATTAATTGGCCAACTAAGAATATATATAGAAAAACATTAGCCAGGCATGGTAGCGCATGCCTGTAGTCCCAGCTACTCAGGAGGCTGAGGCAGAAGGATCGCTTCAGCCCAGGAGTTTGAGGTTGCTGTGAGCTAGGCTGATGCCATGGCACTCTAACCCGGGCAACAGAGTGAGACTCTTGTCTCAAAAAAAAAAAAAAAAAACCTATTTGGTGCACAAACACTATTCCGGTGACGGACACACCAAAAGCCCTGACTTCCATGTAACAAGAACACTTGTACCCCCTTAATATTTTGAAATAAAAAAAAAAAAAGAATAGCACAGAAAAAATAATAAACATAAATTGTGTCGTGGTGATGTAGCATTTCAGCAATAGGTGGAAACTGGGTGTGGAGCATACAGGGCAGCAAGGGAGAGAAAAATTCCAGCGGGACAAATGCTACAGTCTCCTCCTGTAGCATAGTCACGTAGTGCATGCAATCACCTCTATCCTGCCTCCTCAGCCCTGTTATGTTGATTATGAACAAGACACAGGTTCTTCCCACACTTTGGGGGAATGGGTTTTGGGACTCACTTCAATAGTGTGTCTGTCACAAAAGCCCTGTACTGAGGGGAGTGCAATCCAAATTAAGAAGGACAGGGACATTAGAAGCAAAGGAAAGAGAAGTATTCAAACAAAACTGGAGAACACAGACCCAGCAGTCCTCATAAACTGCAAGAAAGTTCTAGAAGAACATCTCAGTGCATTTCTCTATGAGTAGAGGAAAATATTTCATAACTACTGTTAAAACCCATAAGTGATAAGGAAAATGATAACTTGATTACATAAAAATGAAAATAAACTAAAAAAATACAAAAAGAAAAGTAAATGTCAAAATA